>PVJS01007618.1:0-55527 GCA_004027185.1 Glis glis | reverse complement strand
GTCTCACGAAGTTGCGGAGGGCCTCACTAAGTAGAGAGAGAGAGAGAGAGAGAGAGAGAGAGAGAGAGACAGGGAGAGACAGAGAGAGAGAGAGAGAGAGATCTGAGGCTGGCCGCGAACCTGGATCCTCCAGTCTCCGCCTCCCAAAGTACTGGGATTACAAGCATGAGCCACCACGCCCGGCTGGTTTCTTTCCTTCTGAATCTGCAAGTTATTATTATATAACGGAATGCCCCCCAGCAAAGCTCACATGTTGGTAAGGTACCAATGTTCACAGGTGAAATAATTGAACCAGGGCTCTAATCTTAGCATTAATTAAATTAATTCACTGATGAAAAAATAATTTGAATGGATTTACTGGGTGATAACTGTAAGCAAGTGGGGTGTGGCTGAAGGAGGTAGGTGACTAGGGGCATGACCACTGGGACTAAATCTGTCCCTGGTCCCTTCCTCTCTCTCTTTCTGCTTTCAGCCACCATGAGTTGAGCATCCTTTCTCTGCCACACTCCCATGATGTTTCTGCCTTGGAGCTGGCCAGCTATGAAGGAACCTCTAAAACAGTGAACCGAAATAAACTTTCCCTCCTCTAAGTTGTTCTTGCCAGGTATTTTGGTCACAGAAATGAAAAAGAAAATGAATTACAGGTTCCCAACACCAGCCCATTCAGCCTCCTATGGTGTTTCTGTTGCCTAGAGAAGACACAAAGACAGGAGACGGTCAAAACACACTTTATTTCTACTTAAAAACTCTTTCCAGGATTCCAGGCCGGAAAACATGGAAACCTCAGGAATAACCCCTCTTCACTTATATACTTCTCCCCTAAAACCAGGTTAATGAGGTCATCTCATGAGTCCCTTTTCCTGGATTCTGCTCGGTCCTATGTCTTAGCATTCTGGTTAAAGAGAATGAGGACTGTTATTCTGTAGTTCCTCCCACAAAGGCCCCCCTCCCCACCCCTCAATTATTTTAAGTACACGATATACACCAGAGCTCCTCCCTGAGGAAGACTGAAGATGGGGAGGAGATTGACACAACACAAATAACACATCCACAGCAACTGGATCCCACGTTTTGGAAGTAACATAACAAAGATGGCCCCAGGATGTCTCCTGTTCTATTACTACTGGACAGCACATCAAGGAAACACACTTAGGAGATAAACACAGGGCAACATATTTCTGTAATAAGAATGAGGCCCATGCACAGTGTAAATCATGGCGTTCCTCACACATGGCAGCCGATGACATTTTTATAAGTTGAGTGGATGTTGGCGTCGGGGGCAGTGGAAGGCTGGCCTGGCGCTCTCTGAGCCAATGCTCAGCCATATTGAAAACTGCTCAGGCCCATATCATGCTCCCTTTTATTATGCACAGTGATGCTACTGTTCAACCACCTCCCTTAGGCCCCCTGGACTGGCTGGTGGCTCCCTTTGGAATCATCTCAGAGAAGGCTCATTGCAGAGGCTCTCTGAAGGCCCAGTCTTTGGCTTGGTTACCCATATTATATGTGGGTTTTAAAATCCTGTGAAGAATATGCTTCTCAGATGCCTCCACACCTACTGGGCAGTCCAGACTCACTAGGACTGGTGAGTTAGAAATAGCAAGTACATCAGCTCCTAAGAGTAGAAGGAGCTGTGTGTCCTTGGCTCAAGGTCAAGTCCAGAGTCCATGCTCAGTACATCCTTGTTGGATTCAACTCTGTCTCTCCAGCAGATGGGATGTCCCCAGCTCCCTGATCCTTTCTTCTTAGGTGCTTGTCATAATCATGTCAGCCCTTTGTGTCCATGGATGGCACGCTTCTCTATCGGAAGTATGACTAATGCTTTGGGCACTGAGTTTCGTTGTCCCTCAATTTTATTTTCCATTCATGGATCTGCATTGAACGGGCTTTACTTGTTTATATAATAGGTCCCACACTGCAGAAACGGTTCTCAGGTTTTTCTGGCTTCTACTATTGCTATACAACTTCCTGCGGATGTGGGTTAGAGACAGCAGGGGTGGTGGAGGCTGGGAACCCTATTGGCAGCACTGTTTTCTCTTTAAGGCTATGGACACAGCCCAAGTGCACTTATTATTCAAACCATGAATAATGTTCCATGAAGATTCTGCTTCCAGCCACATCTGGACAAGGCACCGATGTGGGGGACAGAAAGAAACTACATGCTCACCTGCTGGAGACCCTCAAAGTTGTATTAGGACATGAAGCATTCAGTTCACGGTTCTTGGCAGACTGACAGTCCTTTAGGGTTGGTGGGTCATTTTATCCCTTATAAACAGGAGACCAGCGAAGCTATGGGGCAGGAAGGGGAGATTCCAAGTCCGAAGAGAAGATGCAAGGTGCCCTCTTCCCTGAAGTGTAGTCGCAGGGTGCATCCTCCATGCTCAGTGGGCATCTGAGCACATGCCTTATCCTAGCATAAAGTTAAGAATCTCGGTTAGCGCCTCGGCCTAAGAGACCAACAGGCCAGGGCAAGAAGCCCACATGCTTGTCTTCCCCGATGGGGTTCTCAGCTGTGGAATTCAGCCTGCTAAAGGCTACTGGAGAGATGCAGGCTTTGGCCTAGAGTCCTCGGCTCTGTCAAAGGCCAAAACCTTCCAGGAGAAGGAATATTCTCAGGGTTTTAGGATAAATGGGAGAATGTCTGAGATGGTTATTTACACGTCTTAGCAGTTGCTGCATCCCCAGGAGCTGAGTATCAGTGCTCCTATTCTTTCCAAAACTACCATTTGCAGGGGGGTGGTGGTGGTGGTGGTGGTGAAACAAACAAATGTAGGCACTGGACCATAAATTATTAAGATTCAAAGTGACATCTCGATTATTTGGTTCATCCCCATTGCTTTGAAAATAAGGAAAGAGGCTCAGATAGATTAAGTCTGGCGTGGGTCTCCTGGTTCTTAGTCACTGTAGACATTCGCTGGCAACAGGAGACACATTTTGCCTGTCCTGGTTGCTCAGGGTGGTTACTGGGGACATAATGCAGGAAGACCCAAGGCTCTCAATCGCATGCTGTTTAAATGAACTGAAATACCGAGAGGGAGGCCCCAAAGGAGCAGATGTGTGTCTTCTTTTCATGGGTGTACAGAGAATGAGGCTCGAGCTTTCATTGGGATTTTACGTGGCACCTTCTCTTCCCATGCCGTGAAGCGAAGGCTGGAGCGGTGTGAGTCACTAGCTCCAGGAGGCGAATCAGCGGGCTGAGAACCACTTTCCTGGAGTAAGACGGAGGATCCAGGCAAACAAGTCTGTTGGATCTGTTATTGCGCTACAGAATTCATCCTGAAATGAGCACCCACATGCAGTTGAAGTTATTTCTAGAATCATGGAATGATGAACTACAGGGAAATCTTGAGCCCAACCTTCTCATGTTACAGGCTCAGAAATTCAATGATAGGCCTTGCAACTCACAGCACGGGGAGCAGCAAAGACAGGGAAGAATCTAAATAGACTTTGGGATGGAATGTTTTCCCTAAACCCTTCTGATCCTTTCCCACAGCCCCAGTGTCTGGGTGTGTATGATGGTTTCCAGATCAAGGACACATCCATGCATGAATGGAGCAGGACAAGACGGCGGTGGCTGCAGCTGCTAGGGGCCTGCCGTCTAGGACAGCGTGTTCGAGCCGAAGCTGAAGCTCTCTGTCATGATCATGGTCTTGGAGTTGCTGCGGGAGGAGCCGTTGGAGGTCAGGTCCAGGGACGAGGGTGTGGCCCTAGGGCCTTCCTCCGGCTCCTCCTCGTGGGCTCCCACCACCGTAGAGACAGTGGTCTCCAAGCGGCTCACTTTATACACGCTGCCCTGGGTCTGAAGGTACCGGGTGGATTTCATTTCGAGCCCCTCGTAGTCCCCAGCGCTGATGAAGGGGCAGCACCGGAAGGCGTGCTTGAAGCCCACACGGAACCTGGAGAGAGAGCGCAGGAAGAGGTGACCGTGGGGACAGCCTGCTCTCAGAGGGGCTTCCCCAAGAGTTCTCCAGTATCAGCTTCTCCAAGCAGGTCACTCCCAGGTGTGACTCTGTGTTGTTATTTTGTAAATTAATTAACAGCTGGAGACACTGAAGCCCAAAAGATTTTAAGGCCAGTTACCAAGGTCAAACCCAGGACTAGAACCCAGGATCGTGTGAAACACATGTCTTCACTGAGGTTGGTCCCTGATCTATATGGGTGGGTGGGGTTGGAAGACTTGGGGTCCCTCTGGTGGGTGGTGTTTGGAGACTTGGGGTCAATTCAACATCAACATAAAACCCCGGCCAAGTGTTTACTGTGTGCACCGTACCGTGCTGGCTACCGGGCTGGCGGGAAAACACACATCAAGACTCCAGCCTTTCCCCCTCGAAGCCCACTGACTGCAGGAGAACTTTCTGCCAGTCCTGTCCCTTCAACGTGCCTCAGTTTCTCTGTTAAGCAAGGAGACTCTACCTTTACTTAAAGTTATGCAGGGAGATTTAAGCTAGAAAATTTAGGCAGGTCATCAAACTCTTAAAAGAAGGATGAATAGGTGAGTTAGACTAATAGAGACCATGTGGGCAAGTTCAAGAGAATGTCTTCCCCACGCTCATGGTACCTGAGCTCACAGATAGCTCTTCCCAGGCTGATGAGCGATGGGTAGAGAGATGTCAACAGGCACATTGTCCTTCTTCTTCCTCTCTGCTTCCTTCCCCACACTGAGGCTGGGGTGGCCTCTGGATGAAGGATCGTGCAGCTTGGTGTCCCAACCCCTTCTCGGGAGCCCCCTACATGCTGCGGTGAAGTCCCTGTTGCTGGCTGCCATTCCCAACGGGCTTTGCCTTCTTGTGCTTGTTTGAGGTTGGCTTCTACTGCTGGGAACGCCCCCCTCCCCCAAGCTTGTCTGACCAAGTATGGTCAGGAATCAGGCCTCTGAGGTCCTGCCTCCTCTCTGCTTACCCCGTCCTGCTGGAAATGTTGGATGAAACTGGGGGAAAGCTGCCCAGATTGTAAAACAGAAGAAGATCCAGTTTGCAGGCTTGCCTTGTTTGTATCAATCACAGAGGTTTTTAATTCCATGCCACCCCTCTCCCCCAACTCAGTTTCCAGTATTTTAAAAATCAGAAGATCTCACACAAAAATAGGGATTTCTGGTTTTTCTTGGAAAAGGAAAGGCAATCAGGCCACCCTGGGCTCCTGCACAGCCATAATCAGCCGGGGCCGCGTGGCTGGTAGTTAGGTTGCTGCAGTCTCCACCTCTCCCTCTTGTCTCCCAGCTGGCCGTGTTCATCCAGCTACTTGGCTGCTTGTGGCCCCTGAATGGAGAGTGTGGGGCTGGGGTCCTCACCTGTCATTGAGGCAGCAGTAGATGATGGGGTTGTACATGGTGGAGCTCATGGCCAGCCACATGATGGCCAGGTAGACCTGCTGGATGAACTTCTTCAGGTAGAGATCCGGGTTGATGTAAGGCAGCAGGAAGAAGATGTGGAAGGGCAGCCAGCAGATGGCGAAGGTGCACACCACCACGATCATCATTTTGACCACCTGGCGAGAGAGCGAGGCAGGTGAGACCGCCGCACATCTTCCTTCCCTCCCAGCTGCTTTGTTTGTCCTCCCGACCCTTCCCTGCACACCGTGTGGCATGGGGTGGGAGGTATTTATGACATCGCCTTGCAAGGAGGAGGAAAGATCTTTAATATTCGGTGCTGAAGGATGTAGGCTATGTGGGCAGTTCTCAGGGCTTGGCCCCAGGACTGGCATCACCGCCGTCACTGGGAACTTGTTAGAGATGCAAACTCCTAGACCCACTCCAGACTTACTGAATCAGAAACTCCAAGGCTGGGATCCAGAATCCTGGGCAGGACAAACCCTTCAGAAGATTCTTATATTTGGGGACACCTGTGTTATGTGCCCCTTCTGGACAATGACCGAAGCCAACGGAGACCAATTAATGAGCCAACGTGAATGGGTGTTCAGGAGGGAAATTCCTAGTCAAAGGCATTTGTTAGAGATGTCTGAATGGTCTAAGATGCTGGATGATATAACCTTCTTTTTATCCCCAAGAAGTCTTCAGTAGAGAACTTTACAGTACCCATACAATGAAAACCCATGCAAAGAAGAATGGGGCAGGGTGGGAGAAAGCTCTTCATAGATTGATTTTCAAAGTTCTTGTGGATTTTAAGTGAAACAATGTGACAACAGCGTGTATTTACTATTTATATAAAAAGGAGAGGAGAAAATAATATACACTAATTTGGTTTATAAATGCCAGTATCTAGAAGGGTTAGCAAGAAACAAAAACAGCAGTTACCATTGTGTGCATGTATGTTTGTGTGTGGATGTGAACGAGTGTGTGTACGTGTGTATGCTATGACTGTGGATGTGTGTGAGTGTGTGCATGTGTGAGTGTGTATATGAATGTATGTGCATGTATGTGTACATGTGTGTATGAAGACAGGTCCCTCCCTCCTCTCCTCTGTTCCCCAGACCCAGGGCTGTTTTGTGCCACTGCCTCTGGCAGCCCTACCCACCAGCCTGCCTCCTGTGCCAGGGCGGGTTAGGTGCTGCCTGCCCCTTGCTCACCTTGCGCTTGGCGGAGACTTGCTCGTGGTAACGGTCAGAGGAGTCCCCGGGGATCTCACTGGCCCACAGCGTGATCCCCACTACGGTGTATGCATAACCGATCACCAGCAGGGGCAGGAAGTAGATCAGCACAGTCACGCAGATGTGGTACCTGCAGTCATGTAGATGAGAGGGGTCGGTGTAAGCAGTAACAGGTGGTCAAGGCGTGGCGGCTACCTTTCTCAACCTTTGCCATTGATAAGACTGGGCTATCAGGCACAGTGTGGAGAGCGCATGTCACCCGCACAGATGAATGGGTATAAACCAGAGAAAGCAAATCTCTCTGATTTATTGGTTTTTTTGTTGTGTGGCCTTTTCCATAATGTAGATTCTTGTTTGGATTGAAAAGAGAAAATAAAATTTTGATGACAGGGAATTGAATCCATTGTTTACTTCTGGCAATCTTAGTTAATGCTAAATTCAATATCACTCTCCCCTCCCCCCAAAAAAGCCAAGAATGTAAATTTAATTTGCATGAATAGAAGTATATTCTCTAGAATGAAGGAGGAGATTATACCACTCGATTCATAGCTGTCAGACACAGGTATGCTCAATTTTGCTTGGGATGTGGAACAAATAGTACATTTCAATGGGAACCACCATGATGGTTGATGAGCCCCAATCCATTCTATATGATAAGGGGTTTCATGGATATCAGAAAAATTAGCTTGGACGAGAGGATAAAACTAATCCTAGAACTTGGATTCATAGGTGAAAGCCATTTCTAAGCCTGGCCTTTAGGAATGTGTTCAGACAGAAGCTGCTGGTCTCTGAGTCAATGCTTGGCGGATGGATGCCAACAGACTCACATTTGACTGGGACAAGAGCAAGAAATAAACCTTTGCAACATTAAGCTCTTGAGATTTTGAGGTGTGTTACAGCAGCATAGTTTAAGGCAAAAATCCTTCTAAGTCGGAGACTTAAGTAAACTTTCTGAATTTTGAGAAAGGATAATTTTCTCAAGGAACTTGGCTTGTCTGACTAGTTATAGCCCTTTTCTCAGATGAGAGCATAATAGAGAGGCTCAGCATTCCTAAGAGTAAGAACAATAACAATGATGAGCACAGCTAATTTCTTGGGAGACTTATTCTAGGTCACTGTTCTGGTTTAGATGTGATGGTATAAAGGTGGTAGAACCTTTAAGAGGCAGGGCCTAGTCGGAGGTTCATAGGTCACGGGGGTGTCACCTTCATAAATGGATTAATGCTGTCTCCTGGGACTGGGTTGGGTTGATATAAGGGAGCCCAGCACTTCCCCTGAATCCCTCTACCATATACATTGCTCCCCACTCTTGCACACGCTCCTGCCGTTGTGATACCGTCCACCATGAGAAACTCATCAGAGTTGAGCTGAAGCATGTGCCGTGCCCTTGAACTTCTATAACTGTGAGCTAAACACTCCTTTTTTCTCTACAAAGTACCCAGTCTCAGGTGTTTTGTTATAGCAACATAAGACGAACTATGACAGGCACTGTGATAATAATAATATTAATCACTATTAGTAGCTGAAATGGTAGTTAAATTTGGAGTGTTTATGAAGAGAACAGTGTCAAACATTTTCTGGGCATTCTCTCATTTAATCCTTGAAGCAAATAATTGGATAGGTACTATCATAATCCCAGTTTGTAGATGATGAAACCAAAGTTTAGAATTTAATTAATTTTCCCAAATTCACAACTGTTTACAGGATTGACTGGGATCAGGATGTAGGTCTGTGACCCCAGAACCAGCTTCTTGTTATTGGATAAAAGTTACCTGTAGATTTTTTTCTTCTATCCTGGTTAGAGTCTGTGCTAATTATCTGCAGTGATTTTCTTCCAATAGGGAAAACCCACTTACTCACTCAATTTCTTCTTTATTGATTCTCCAGTTGCTTTCAGTCACTTTTTTTGTAAAGCCCCATAGCTTTGCCACTTATTCAGCCCCCTGTGAATATTCAAATTTGCAATTTGAAGACACTTGAAGAGTTCTTAAGTAATGAGTCACAGATTCTGCAAAGCAGAGCGTGAGCCCATCTGTTCTGTGCAGACAAGCTTCCCTGCCTCAGCAGGCTCCCAAGGTCCCCTGGGACACCCCTCCAGAGCCACCGGTTCTGCAGTGATTGCATGCATGTTTCCCACCTGATCTTGGCCCCTCCTTCCAGTTGCAGCACTCATAGTACTCCCAAGCAAAGCTTTGAGAGATTACAGGGCAGGAGTACCTGAGACACTCAGTCTCCTCCGGGCAATAGTAGCCCGGTGTTGTACAGATTGATGCTTGGCCAGTGACCAAAACACACTAACTGAGCTTTGGCAGGCCACTGCCTTGGAGGGCTGAGCATGCTCAGGTCAGGGATGTGACAGGAGAACCCTGCATCAAGTCAATGCTCCTGTCCCTGGACCCATGGTCCTCATGCCTGAGCAGGCCTCAGAGTCACCTGCAGGGCTGGCACAGTCCCAGTGTCTGACTCAGCTGCTCTGGGCTGGGCCTGGGCATCTGCATTTACAGCAAGTTCCCAGGACATGCTGCTCTTGCTGTTCATGGTTCAGATTCTGAGAAACATCGTTCTAGATCAGTGGTTCTCAACCCCAAAAGCACATGAGAAATGGACCTGGGGAGATTGAAAGATGACGAGGGCCCAGAGGTGCTCATTCAGTTGACCTGGGTGTGGCAACAGGAAACTGTATTTTAGAAAATTCCCTAAGTTACTCTAATAAATAGTTAGCACAGGGAATCACTGTTTCAGACCCCAGATCTGCAAGACCTGCTTTATTAGGCTCTTACCCTGTAGAACACTATTCGCCGACCCTAATCACCCTGAATCCAGACATCAGACAACTAGGGCAGCTACTATACCCCAGAGCCTGCCTGCTGGAATTATTCAAGCCAGCTAGTACTAAAGCTTGTTGCCCTGTCGCACTGGTTTTTCCTGAGAAAACCACAATTAAGGCTCTTTCTTTCTTCCTCTTTCTTTCTTTTCTTTCTTTCTTTCTTTCTTTCTTTCTTTCTTTCTTTCTTTCTTTCTTCTTTCTTTCTTTCTTTCTTTCTTTCTTTCTTTCTTTCTTTCTTTCTTTCTTTCTTCCCTTCCTCCCTCCTTCTCTCCCTCCCTCCCTCCCTTCCTTCCTTCCTTCCTTCCTTCCTTCCTTCCTTCCTTCCTTCCTTCCTTCTTTTCTGTGGTATGGGGCTGTGGTCCTTCATCTTGGGAACTGTGAGTAATAAGGTCTCTTGTCAACGGCATTTGTGTCCTGATATGTCTCCCTCGCCATACCCAAATACAAAATAAAATCTATACTTTAAAGCACTGTGCCTTTAGGGTAATCATGAACCAGACCATTAGGAAAATGCTAAGGTGAATCAGTCCACATAATATATCAGCTTTTTTTGATCCTTCCTTTTTCAAAGAAAGAAAAGCAATTTTGTCATCTATTTGGAAACAACAAAAATAAGGACTTTGTTTCAACTAATAACTGTAATAATCAGGTACATCATTGGCTTTTCCATGCTCTGATAGGGATAATTAAGAATAGTTTAAGAATACAACACTGGCAATTCTATTTCTAGGTGTAGACTCAAAAGAATAGAAAGCTTGGACCCAAGCGGGTGCTTTACACCAACATTATTCACAACAACTAAAAGGTGGAAACAACTCAAACATCCATCAACAGATGAAAGGATAAACAAAATGTGGTTGAGCCATACAATGGACTATTATTCAGTCTTTAAAAAGAATAGACTTCTGATATATGACTAAGCCTTGCAAATATAACGCTAAGTGAATAAGCCAGATATAAAAGGATAAATAGGATTCCACTTATATAAAATATATATGTCACAAAGACAGAAAGCAGATTAAAGGTTACCAGGTACTGGAGAGAGAAGGTAGGAGTTATTAGATAATGGGTACAAAGATTCTGTTTGGGATGATGAAAAGTTCTTGAAATGGATAGTGGTGATCATTGTCCAACATGGTGAGTGTTCTTAATGCCATTGAATTGTACACTTCTAAACGGTTAAAATGGCAGATTTTATATTGTGTATTTTCATCACAATAAAACAATTACATAAAAAATTTAACCTACCTAGGATCCCAGGTCCAGATTTGCAGTCTTTTGCTCCCCCAGGCACTCCTCAACACCCCACCCCCAAAGTAGGTTTAGTCCTTGGATGAGATTAAAGTTTAAACACATCCTCCTAGATCTTGCTGAGATAAACTCTTATTATGTAGAAATTGCAAATGTTTGATCCAGACAGTGCCCAACTTATCAACAAATTCTAAATGAATGTAAGTCAAATGAACGAAATTCCATCTTTAGAAAATATGAAAACAAGGCCGGGCGTGGTGGCGCACGCTTGTAATCCCAGTACTTTGGGAGGCGGAGACCGGAGGATCCGGGTTCACGGCCAGCCTCAGCTCTCTCTCTCTCTCTCTCTGTCTCGCTCTCTCTCTCTCCTTAGTGAGGCCCTCCGCAACTTCGTGAGACCCGGTTTCAAAATAAAGTATAAAAAATAGGGCCGGGGGCGTAGTGCAGAGGTAGAATGCCCCTGCGTTCAATCCCCGGTACCGCAAAAAAAAAAAAAAAAGAAAATATGAAAACAAGTTTATTTCTTCCACCTTGACCACTTTTTGGAGAAATTTTACCATGTTGTGTTTTTTATTGGAGTTAACTAAATAACACACACACACACACACACACACACACACACACACACCTTGCCTAAATCATTATTTTAGAGAGCGGGCCAATGTGATCCAGTGTAATCCTGTCTTGTGGGGCTCCACACCTGGCTCTTGATACTGATATTTCCTAGGTCCCTGCCAGGCAGGATTTTATGAGCTCACAGAGTTAGTATCTACTTTGGGAGAGGGGATCTGGAGTCAGCAGTGTGCTAGAAGTGAGCCAGAGAAAGAACTAGGCGTGAAAGCGAGCGGCAGTGTCAGAAGGACCTGGGCTGTGTAGACTTGAGGGGACCCAGCATGCTGATTTCGATCACACGATCTCCCCGATGTGCTTATCAGAACGTTCAGAAGAAAGGCGCGTGCAAGAACTTCAGGCCTTTGTTCCATCTAGCTCATTCCTTTAAGCAGCGAACGGGGCTTGACACATTTTATAGGATATGCTGGCTGCATACAGATCAGGTAGCCTCAAATCCCACAGATTCCCTTCTCCTGGATGCCCTAATACCTTACTGCTCGCTAATCCAGGCTTATTTAGGTCTCACTAGCAACAGTCCCCTCATTGTTCACAGCATCGACAGTTTCGGTTTCTGAATTAATTCTCAGCATTTGAACTCCAGATTGATAGGCTTATTAAATAGTATCTAGGTGTCTTCAGAATGCCTGTGGTGGAGACCCAAGGTGTAGGTGCCTCGGAGTGGGAGAAGGAGAAGAGAGCACGGCTCCATGTTCCTCACCTTCACTCCAACCAGATAACTGTTTCTTGGGCTGATGCACTGGCTTTCTGCAGATGACTTTCTGTGGAAGGGGGTGAGTGGAAGAGTTTGGCTGTTACAGAAAGGTTGAAGAGCACTGATAGAATCCCAACCCCCACCCAGGGCATTGACCCTCTCTGCAGTAGCCATACCACATAAGCACCCAACATCTTCTTGAATACCCCTCTAAAGCGGAGCTACACCAGTGACTGTTGGGAGCTTGTTACTGATGCAGACTCCGGCTCCACCCCAGATGGGCCAAGTCAGCAAGTGCATTTTGGAGTCTACCAGGGGATTCATGTGCAAGTTCAAGTTTGAAGTACATGCCTCTTGCTCTTGGTTGCACATGGAGAATCACCTGGGGGAGCCCTGAGAGAGTCCAGTGCGTGGCTCCCATCTGAGGGCTTCTAATTTAATTGGTCTGTGGTGCAGTTTGGGCAGCAGAGTCCCAGAAGCTCTCCAAGTGATTCTCCTGTGCAACCAGGGCTGAGAATCACAGGTGTTGGGACTCCTGCAGTGGCAGCTGTGACTGATGCTACTACTTATTAGATTTTTTTTTTTTTTTGCGGTACCGGGGATTGAACGCAGGGGCATTCTACCTCCGCGCTACACCCCCGGCCCTATTTTTTATACTTTATTTTGAAACCGGGTCTCACGAAGTTGTGGAGGGCCTCACTAAGTAGAGAGAGAGAGACAGGGAGAGAGAGAGAGAGAGAGAGAGAGAGAGAGAGAGAGAGAGAGAGAGCCTGAGCTGAGGCTGGCCGCGTACCGGATCCTCCGGTCTCTGCCTCCCAAAGTACTGGGATTACAAGCGTGCGCCACCACGCCCGGCTTGCTGCTACTTCTTAAACCGAGTGAAAGCTGATGGCCCTGCAGCTTTCACTACTTGATCCAAGCGGAGCCCATCTCATCGGATGGTCCTGCAAACATGAGATGGCCATGAACCTGCCTCTCCCCAGAGCCCTCTTTGCACTGGGAGCTTTTGGGGCCATCTTTCATTTGACATGTGCTCAGCAGCCTCATCCTCTTGAAATCCCACAAATATTCCTTGATCTCTCTCCCTCTCTCTCTCTCTCTCTCTCCTTCTTAGCACATGGCATTTGATGCTTGACTTTTTACTTCCTAGAAAAAAAAATTTCAGATCAATGTGATTTCTTTGCAGTAAAAGAAAGCAGCACCCATGCATTTTTGGGTTCACTTTTGCATTCATATATTATCACCAAATCCCAAAGCCCTTTGCAGTCCTCCTGGAGGCAGGCAAAATTGAGAACTACCCATTGATATATTCAACAAGCTTTTATTCAGCACCTATTAAACACCTGGCTCTGAGCTAGGGGCTGGGGATGCTGATGAGTCTCTTTCCCAGTAGCTTCCTGTCTGTAGGGGAAGCACTGGAGAGTGTAACATGGGAAGTGGTGGAGAGTGGTTAAGTTTCCAAGGGGAGTGGAGACATTGCGGAGGGGTGTGAGTAGCCCTTTGTAAATATCAATACAATATGAAACATATTAATATAAAAATGTTAAAATAACTCTATGTGCACCAGTATAGCTCAGTTATTAATTACAGTATTATGAAAGTATTAATTACAATAATATTAGCAAAAGCATGGGGGGTAATGGTAATTGGAATACAGAATCCTCATCCCAGCTGGTCAGGGAAGCTTCCTGGAGGAGGAGCCACTTGGCGAGGCCCTGAAATAGAGGCAGGATGTAGGGTAGCTATGGCAAAGGCATTGAGGGAGGATCCTGGCACGAGGAGGGTGCTAGGCTGAGACTGGAACTGAACAGAACTTGTCTGTATGCAGCAGTATCATGGGACTTGACTGGAAAGGAAGACAGAGGCCAAACCATGAAGGGCATGCTATGAGGGGCTGGAGAGATCCTAATTTACTCTGTAGTTGATGGGGCACCGTGCAACAGTTTTCAGCAGGAGGTAAACCTCATCAGATCCTCAGGCTCTGGAAGTGGATGGAGCGGCAAGGCCGAGGCAGTGAGCCTCTAGGGTTCTGCACAGGGACCTGGAGGGGTGAGAACAACCCGTGCTGGGGCCATGGCAGAGTGGCTAGGTGGGCAGGAGGGAGGGGTCCGGGAGGTACTGTGGCTGAGGAAGAGCTGGCAGACTCGGCTGCTGACGGCATAACTGGCCTGACTTTCTGGCCTGCAGGAGTGGAGGAGAGCAGGGCTGACCGCTGCAGGAGTGGGGCCCCAGGGAGCAGGGGCAGACTAGTAGGGAAGCTGAGTTGTCTTTGGGACAAGTTAACCTCAAGGGCAGGAAGGTGGATATCTGGATCTGGAGCTGGGTAAAAGTCTGGGGTGGCATTAGATTTGGGAACCCTCATGTTCAAAGTCCATGAGGAGGTAAGGGGATGCAGATGGTCATGGAGGGAGAGGAGGCCATATCTGGGGGGCAAGTCCAGGGGGAGAGGCCAGAGACAGGCAGGAGGGGGGATCTAGGGGAAGATGGAGCCTGCTACCCAGGGGAGGGAGGACGAGGCTGGAAACTGATTATCTGGTCTTGTCAAGCTAGACCAGGCTGGTCAGTGATAACTAAGCAGGTGGGCTGAGTCGTGGGAAGGGAGGAAGTGGAGGCAGTGGGTGAAGTCTCCATCCTTAAGAGGTTTGGCCGTGAAAGGGAGGGTAGAAGGCAGCAGGTAAATGGGACAAGGGATGAAGGAAGATGTCTGTGTGTCTGGTTGAAGAGGCCAGGGATGTGAAGACCTCTATACCTCTCTGACATACCAACCAGTCTGCATCTGGAATTCAGAAATGCTCTAATGAGAGATACTCAAATATGAAGCTCCAGAAGAGAGGAGCCCGCTCTCCATCCACACTGTCTGCTTAGGGGCAGCGTGGGGATGGGGTGGGTGTGTGGTGGGGAGGCCTGAAATTTTGATTGGGTGACTATATAAAGGAAAAACAAACCTTGCATTAAAAGCTTCTGCAGGCTTCATAAGGCTGAAAGAGAACAGATTAGAGGGTCCTTGGTTTGGCCGAGGATCTTATTGTGATCTGGGACAGGAAAAAAGATGCCAGAAGCCTAATTCAAGGTGAGGCAAAAATGTGGAGTTGGTCTCTCTGGGGAAAAGTTAAGCATTGAGAGGAATTGGGGGAGGAGAGAAAGAGAGAGCTGGAACTTATGGTTGGAAGAAGGACTTGTAAAAGGACCCAGGTAGCAAGAAATTTCCTGTAGTGACGACTGCTCAATGCATTGCAAAGAACAGTGGTGTCTGAGAGTAAATTCAAGAACATATAATGCTCTCCAATGCTGTAGCTCCCTGACCTTGCTCCCCAAGCCTCTGGCACAATATGCGTCACCCCACAGCTCCGTGCTAGAGGGGCTTTGAGGGAATGAAGGAGGAGAACATGTTTCCAGAACGGAGCCAAGTGGCAAGCTGGAGGTGCTGGTGGCCACGGAGTTCCCAGAGGTAAAAATAAGGTTCTTGTATTCCGTGGAGGTAGGGGATGGGGTGGAGAGGGAGGCCTGTCTCAGCAAGTGGGAGACAGAGAGGGAGTCCCTGAATCTGTGTTAAGCTCCTTGATCAGACTTCTCAATCTGGCAGACAATACCAGATCATCTGAAGATTCCTGAAATCCCTGAGGATGCTCTTGGGAAAAGTCCCAGCCAGCCACAGAGCCCATATGGAAATCTGAGGCAGACAATGGCCACCAGGTGGCACCAAACGGCAACCGGCACCTGGACCAATCAGTATTTCCTTTAGGCAACTGGCATTTCACTAATGGAGCAATAAAGCAAAGGACACATTATGTGCTTGGAAATCGTTGTACGCTCCACACCACCCACCCCTCAGCCCCCACATCCCTTACCTCGTCACGGTGCCGTTTTCCAGTATGCACCTTGTATAGCACGAGTTCTGCAAACCTTCTTGGAACATTCTAAGCCCATGAGAACAAGGCTGCGCTTTATTGGTGACATGTTTGCTCTGAGTGCCAGTGGGCACTGATCGGTGTCTGGCTGGTATAACTCGTCTACTCTCAGCCCCTCTGGATGGATCTGAACTCGATCGTGTTATGCTCTGCCTGAGGTTGGGCTGGCAGGGTATCCTTGCAGGATGCGTGACTGGGGACAAATCTGGGGTGGGCTACCTGCCTGGGCTGCTGCAGCCTGCGATGCGTGCTGAGCTGGGGAAGGCTGGGGAATGTGCCGCAGAACTGAAGCTTGTACTTTATTATTCTGATGAGTATTTATTTTTGGTGGGACATTGTTTAAAACTGCTTCAAACAGATATGAGTTAATAAACATTTCCTCATATTGCTAAGTGGCACCATAAATATGGGTGTTGGTTGGTATTTCACATTCCCTCTAATCCCTAATATATGACAAACACTTAAAAGAAGTGACACAGTCCTGGTCACTATAGCTTGTGACTAATCACCATCCAGGTTGCCAAGTCTGGACTAAGTGCCCAGACTCATGGCTCTTGTGTGAAGTGCCCACCCTTCTTGTTGTGCCTGGAAAATATCTCCTCCTCACAGGACAAATCTTAGCACAACAATCACTAAAAATGGCTAGAAACCTCTTCTTCTGAAGAAATGTAGTACCAAGTTTGATACAACGTAAACACCTTGGCTTGTAGAAGATATAGAAATTTCACTCTTTGTATGGGCTGTAGTTACACTGTACAGGTATTTCTGGAAAATGGATTTGACTTCATCTCGTTACCTCTGGGGCTTCAGGTGAGAGACAGATATTGCTAGGTTCATTTTAAATTGAAAAATTAAGGCCCAAGGAAGGTAATTGTCTTTTTCAAGTCACTCAGAGTTGAAATGGGAATAGAAAAAAGATCTGTCCCTTTCTCGTTTCAACCCTTTGCATTTTTTCTCTTTCTGCACAGATGCACTAAGAAGAATGGATAAATGTCACTCAGATCAGAGACACCATGGTTTTTCAAGAACAAGCAAATATGTCAAGCACAAAAGTTATTGAAAGCATTTAATAATGGTGGATAATTTATTGAAAAATAGCACAGCTTACAAAGTCAAACCCAGAATTGAATTTCACCTAGATGGGTGACTTGGAATGTGGCCAACTAGATTCCAAGTTATGTCTGAATTCCTTCTCGTATTTCCCCAGCCTCTGCTTGTCTTGAACCCCGAGTCTCTCCCCAGAGAGACTCTCAGTTGACTGGAATATGTGGGAAAAACAAACACCCTACTTTCTGTTCCTCTGCCAGAAGTTTCTTGGCATGGACAAAAGACCATTATTCCATGTGCCACAAAGGCTGCCAGGCTATAGTTTCCATTAACAAATTGAGTAATGCAATTTGCATGTCTCACAAAAATGATCAGGAAGACGACATTAATCAATCTGAAGTCTGCTGTGAGTTGTATGTGAGAGGACAAACATTTTTTTTTCATGTGGGAGTGTGCATAGATTTTCCTACCTTCCCAAGTTGACCAAAGGGAATCTTATGAACAAGGGGCTCTTATTGCTGGAGGCAGAGCTGAACTGCTCTATGCAATAGAGATGGAAAGTCCATGTGACTGGATGTGGAAGAGGAGGTTTTGGTGGGGGAGGGCAGGAAGGGAGCGGCACTGGAATGTGAGAGTAGGAGATAACCAGAGATAGGAAATTATTTGCAGGTATGTTATGGACAATTGCTTTGGGTGCTTTTTAATGGAATTCTCATTTTATTATGTGTGCCCAGTGAACAAGGTTTCATGAACTTGACTGTGCTTAGATACTGAATCATGCAGATTCAGGCTTCATAAAGGTTGTGTATATATTGTTAGCAAAGTCACCTGTTTAAGTTTGGGGCCAGGCTTGTGTTGAGGTAGTACCTTTGGTTATGCATGACAAATGTGGAAAGAGAAGGCGGTGTAGCTGTTGCTGGTCACTATTCATCCATTCATCTAATTGCTAGTGAAGCCCCTACTTGGTACCAGGTGCTGAGGATATAGTAATGAACAAAAAAGGACATAGTGCCTGCCCTTTCTCTCTCTCCATGCATCCATCCATTCATCCACCCATCATCCATCCATCTATTTATATTAATTTATTTTTAAGGAACTGGCTTACACAGTTGGCAAATCTGAAATCTTAGGGCAGGTTGGAAAGTCAGCTAGGAGTTGATGCTGCAGTATTGAGGCCGAATTCCTTCTTCTCCAGACAGCTTTTTTTCTTTTTTTTTTTTTTTTTTTTGCGGTACCGGGGGTTGAGCCCAGGGGCATTCTACCTCCGAGCTACACCCCTGGCCCTATTTTTTTATCCTTTATTTTGAAACTGGATCTCACGAAGTTGCGGAGGGCCTCACTAAGTAGCTGAGGCTGTCCGCGAACCCGGATCCTCCAGTCTCCGCCTCCCAAGTACTGGGATTACAAGCGTGCACCACCACGCCCGGCTCAGCTTCTGCTTTTAAGGACTTAAACTTATTGCATAAAGACTGTCCACATTATGAAGGGTAATCTGCTTTATTTAAAGCAAACTCATTGCAAATGTCAATCTCATCTGTTAATATGAACAGTATAGTCTAGACTAGCATTTGACTATTTTAGTCTAGTCGTGTTGGCACAAAATTAACCATTATATGGATGCAGCTTTAATAGAGAGAGCTAAGAAAATTCAGGGTATGATATGGAGACATTCTAGTAACAACAACAGAAATAGCAAGAATAATCACCGCCACTGTAGCCATATCAATAGCTAACACTGATGTGGTGTGTGCCATCTGCCAGGCTCTGCTTTAGACGTTCTACACACATCACCTCATTCATTTCTCCCAACAACAGTCTTTGTTTTACAGATGGTAAAATTCAGGAACAAAGATTGCACAATGTCTTTCTACCATGGCACACAGCATGCTTCCAGGGCACACTCACAGAGACTATTGTGTAAATAGCATCCCCTTTAGCTGTGCAATGCATTGGGCCCTGACAGAGTGTCAGTGACTAACATAAGAATTTTGTTGTCAAAATTAGCATTGACTAGACTGGAAAGGATTATAAAATTGTATAGGAAAGCATGCCATGTATATCGTACACATGTGCTTTTATTATATATATGTATTATATTTTTATTATATATGTGATATAGTGAGTTTAAAGTAACAAAACTAGTAAAACTATAATAACTACAATAATTTGTTAAAGGATGGGAAATATAAAAAATGAAAATTGTGACATCAAAAATCCAAAATGCATATTGGGGGGATTGGAGTCAAAGTGTAGGGCATTAATATCCAGAATAAAGAACTTAACTCAGTAGCAAAAAACAAATAATATAATTAAATATGGGCAAAAGATATGAATAGATATTTCTCAAAAGATGACATATGAATGGTCAACAGGTATATGAAAAGGCGCTTAACATCAATAGTCATAAGAAAAATGCAAATAAAACCACAATGAGATCTCACCGCGTACTTTTTGACTATTACCAAAATGACAAAAGGTAGCAAATGTTGCTGAGGATGAAAATAGGGAACCCTAACAACGTTGGTGAGAAGGTATGATACTGCAGCCTTACTATCATACATTAAAATAGTATGGAAGTTCCTGAAAAATTTAAAGCAATTATCATATGATCCAGCAATCCCGCCTCTGAGTACAGACCCCAAAGAAATGAAGTCAGTGTAAAGACATCTGCACTCGCATGTTTATCGCGGTACTATTCATAGCAGCCAAGATATGGAATCAACTCAAGGATCCATCAGTGAATGACTGGACTGAGAAAATGTGGGATATAGAGACAATGGAATACTATTCAGCCATAAAAGATGAAACCCTGCCATTTGTGACATGAACACACCCAGAGGACATTATGTTAAGTTAAATAAGCCAGATACAGAAAGACAAATACAGCATGATTTCACTCATATGTGAAATCTACTGGAAGCTGAGAGTAGAATGCTGGTTACAAGTGGCTGGGGGTGTAGATCAGAGGTAGAATGCCCCTGGGTTGAATCTCCAGTACCAAAAACAAACAAACAAACAAATACTCTCCAAAACCCAAAAGACAAAAAAAAAATCAAACCAACCAACCATCCATCCATCCATCCATCCATCCATCCATCCATCCAACCAACCATCCAACCAACCAACCAACCAACCAACCAACCAACCAACCAACCAGTCATTAAAAATGCAAAGGGAAGGGGCTGAGCTAAGACCATTACTGAGGGAAGCAGCGCTGTGGGCCCAGCATTTGCCAGCTCAGAGCCTTCACCATCCTCACTCTGCCACTGAGATGTTCGCCCTTCTTTGGCATGAACTCAAATCCTGTCCATCTCCAGGGTCCACACTTTGCTGCTGGGAGCTGCTCTGGACCAGTCTGCTCTTTGCAATCCTTTCCACCCCTGAACTCCCAGAGCACTTTACTTACTATTTAGCTTTTGATTACTTGATGCTGTGTGTAGTTCTTTACTTTGTACATATTAGTTTTTTTTTTTTGGTACTGGGGATTGAACCCAGGGGCATTCTACCTCTGAGCTACACCCCCAGCTCTTTTTTATTTTGAAGCAAGGTCTTGCTAAATTATTTAGCTTTTGATTACTTGATGCTGTGTGTAGTTCTTTGCTTTGTACATATTAGTTTTTTTTTTTGGTACTGGGGATTGAACCCAGGGGCATTCTACCTTTGAGATACACCCCAGCTCTTTTTTATTTTGAAACAAGGTCTTGCTAAATTGCTGAGGCTGACCTCAAATCTACAATCCTCCTGTCTCAGCCTCCCAACTACTGCGATTACAGGCATGCACCATCACACCTGGCTTCATGCACATTAGCTTTTTCTTCCAAGTGATCTGCAAGCTCCTCCAAAGGATAGGCCATGGGTCTCTTTCCTCTTTGTTCACTACATTATCAACCACAGATTCACTTTTTCAAAACCCAGCTCTGATAACGGATACAAATGACCTCCCTGCTCAGGCTTCCCATTGCCTACTAAATTAAGCACAAACCCTTTAGCATGGCATTTAAAGCTCTTCCTAATATAATTTTCTACCTTAATTCTTACCATTTAACTAGTGCCCAGATTTATGCTTGGAACAGAGTGGCTGCTCAGTGTTCCCTGCTGCCCTGCCTCCCTTTGCTTTCTCTATGCTCTGACCATGCTGGAAGAGGGCAGACTGGGCTTGACAGTTATGAGGTTACTCATGAACAATTTCAGTGTTGGACAGCGACAAATGCCAGATAGCAGGAACTAGAGTACGTCATGAAAAAACCTGCAGCAAGTGCTGTGCGGATGTCTGTGCTGAGGAGGAGGGGGTAGAGTGGCAGGCAGGAGACCAGTGTGATCTTGGGGGAGCATGACATGGATTCATGGATGAAAAGCAAGGTGTTAATGACCATATGAGGAAGGGGTTAGCTAGAGATAACTCAGGAGGAGTGGAAAGAGGGATGAAGGGCAGAAGGGAAGGGAGAAGGGAAGAGAGGGAAGAAAGGGTCCAGTGTCTGTCTTAAAGTGGGGTTATATGAGTCATCTGCTGAATGGAGGGATGCAGGGCAGGATCAGAGACCAGAGACCAGCCACAGGGAGGCAGCTGATGGCATTGGAAAGAGAGGTGCCGAAAGCTCGCCAAGTAGCATAAATGAACACGACTACAATTTTCATGGTTTCCTGACTTTTCCTTGGAGATCCAGGAGTCAGAGGGGAGAAGATATAAGGGAAATGTAAGGTGGGAAAGTCAAGGTTGGGATGAGCCATGGGAGGCACAGGAAACCGTGGTGAACACATTTATTGAGCCTTAGCACCAACTGCAGTACAAAGACTTATCAAATGTGTTACCCCTTCCCCCCTTTCTGTACCTGGGATTGAACCCAGGGGCATGCTACCTCCAAGCTACACTCCCAGCCTTTCTAATTTTTTATTTTTAAACAGGGTCATACTGAGTTGCTGTGTGTCTTGCTGAGTTGCTAAGGCTGGCCTTGAACCTGCGATCCTCCTACCTCAGCCTCCCAAGTACTGGGGTTACAGGTGTGGACCACCACACCCAGTGTGCTATCTTTTTAAAATGCCCACACCAATGTTAAGATGGAGTTTCATCACCTACATTTTGCAATTAAATTTGAGGTTCAGAGAGATTCTTTGAGTAATATCACAGGGACAACATGTGGTTTGAGCTGGGATTTGAGTCCAGGTCTTTATTTTCTTTTCTATTCTATCATTCTTCCTTTACACCATGCAAATGGTGGTCCAAGAGGTTCCACAGATTAGGGGAGTAAGTGAAGCCTTAAAGTTTTATGGGACTTTCAGTGCCCTAATTTCTATCAAATCCCACATTCTTCCTCACTGTGGCCACCATTCACTTCCCTCGTCGCTTGTCCAACCACATGGGCGGTGCTGTGTTCTGCTGAACTTGTCTGTGTAAAGCAGAGTCCTGAGGGAACCAGTTTCCCTCTGGGGGATCAGTGGAAGAAGGCTAGAGAAGGTGACTCCTTGCTTTGTCCTCTCTCCTGTCCCAGAAAATCAGGAGTGGCAAGTGGACTCATGAGGGTCCGACCTCAAGACCCTTCTGCTCTTTCCAGAAGGCCCTTGCTATGGACTCCATGTTTGTTTCCCCCAGATCCATATGCTGAAGCCATCGCCCCTAATGCTGTGGTTAGGAAATGGGGCCTTGGGAGGAAGTAGATTAGGAGGGCGGGGTCCTCATGGTAGGATTCGTCCATGGAAAGAAGTGACGTCAGAGGGCTTGCTTCCTCTCTGCTCTCTGCCACGGGAGGAGACAGCAAGAAGGTATCATCCCTCTGCACACCAGGGAGAGGACCTCACAGGAACTGAAGTGGCTAGCACTTAAATCTTGGATTCCCCAGGCTTCAGAACTGTGAGAGAGAAATGTGCCTTGTTCCGGCTGCGTGGTCTAAGGCATCTTGTTACAGAAGCCTCATAGCTGTAGCGAGCCTGGCGAAGACAACCCCAGTTCATTCCCGACTCTGCAAGTACAACCCCGTGGAGAAAAACTGCTTCGGTGCTAGCTCGACAATAATACCAAGAAGAGTGTTTTAAAGATAAGCAAGAAGGATCCTTCTGGGTCTGGAAGGAGCAGGATTCTTTCACCATCTGCAAAACCATTTGCTCTCTTCCATCTCTGTGGCAGTTCTTCTCAAACAGAATATGTTAAAACAATCCACAGGAGCGTACTTTTCGACAACCATCCCTGGGTCCTGTCCCATTCTGAGGTAGGGCCCAGGAAACAGGAATTTTGACAAGTGCCCCAGTGGTTCTGAGGCAGGCGGCTCTCACCCACATGTAAAGAAAATATGGTTAACCAAGGAGCAGTTTTAAACAGTTTAAGTCTGATGGTTGGGCATGATGACACATGCCTAATAATACCAGTACTTGGGAGGCTCAGACAGGAGGCTTGCAGGTTGGAGGACAGCCTCAGCAATGTTGTGAGACTCTCAGCAACTAGTGAGACCCTGTTTCAAAACAAAACAAAACAAAACAAAACAAAACAAAACAAAACAAAACAAAACAAAACAAAACAAACAAAAAGAGCTGGGGGTATAGTTTGGTGATATAACACCCCTGGGTCCAATCCCCAGTATAAAACACACACACACACACACACACATACACACACACACACATACACACACACACACACACACACACACACACACACACACACACACACAGTTTAAGTCCTAATAGCATCTGGTATAGGGCAGTCATCCAAATTCTGCCTTGGAGACACATTCACTGGGGATCTTTGTCACAGTTTGAAAGAAAGCAGGTGTCTGTGGCACTCAGAGGTGCCTCTAGAGAGGGCTGGCTGGGTGGCTGCCAGATCTCCCCAAAGGGCGTTTACCTTGAGAGGTTCTCTCCAGTCGAGAGGCTGGTACCGGTTTTTGATCCCAGAAACCTCATTTGTCATTGTGCATAGTGTCTGGGGTGTGGGCCCCTTGACTATGCTCCCAAGAATCTGATTTGTAAACTGTTTAAAGGGGGAGATATGACTGCTAAGCAAACAGGTCCCTGGTGCCGGCCAGATTAACCTCCAGCAGATCACACAATCGGATTCAGGGCCAGGAGGGTGTTTAGCTGATCCAGGGCTTCCTGGTATTAGACTCTGAGAGCCAGAAAGGTAGTGCGCCCCACCCCATAGGGAAAATCTCTGTGCTGGGGACACAGGGCCCTTGAACAGTGCCTGACATACAGCTGGGGTCCTGGGATGGCTTAGCGAGTGAGGAAAGGCCAACTTCAGGATGTTTGTGGCCCAAATCCTCAAGTTCTGTGATTCCCAGACTTCTATAGTTCATAGAAATTTTCTAAACAAAATTTCAGGACTGGTGTAGTTATTTTTCTTTTTTCGGTCTCTTATTCTGCCAAGCAAGGATATTAAAAAAGCAAACTAAGCTAAGCCAAACTAAACTAAGCAACTGACTATTGTCATCACCACTCCATTCAGTAAAGAATATTTTAACACAAGAAAAGGAGTAAGGGCATAATCTCAGCAGAAAAAGGGCAGACTTCTAAATGAAAGGAAAAATCCTCTCACTACATTAAAAGAGAAAAATGTCACTTCTCATAGGTGTTTGGAAGTCCCTGAGAATCTGTAGTTACCTTCCCGACAAGTCGGTATGACTGATTCAATTTCTATCTACTCCCCGTCATCGCCCGGCCCCACCTGCTGGATCACCTGACTGAGCTCGGGTGTCGGTGAACTGTCCATTCTCACTTTCAAAGTATCTTCCATCTGACCTGCCTCCAGGGCTGAGTGTCTGTGACGAGGGGCTCACCCGCCATGTTGACGCTGGCCACTGCGATGGTTCATCTTGGTTGTCAATGTTTGAGAGACACCTAGGAAGAACACCTGGAGGAACACACTTCTGGGTGTGTCCGTGAGGGGGTTTCCAGGGACAGTTGGCACCTGGGTCAGCGAACTGAGTGGGAAAGAGCCGCCGTGAATGTGGGAGGTACTGTCCAATAGGCTGCATGCCCGGATGGAACAAAGAGTGAAAGAAGAGGGGAGCTTGCGTGTGCACACAGCTCAATGCTTCTTGAGGGGGTGTCTTTGTTTATTGTGACAGTGGGGGTTGAACCCCCAGCCCTTTTTATTTTGTATTTTGAAACAGGGTCTGGATAGGGTGCTGAGGAGACAGTCTCGCTAAGTTGTTGAGGCTGTCCTTGAACCTGCGATCCGATCCTTTTGTCTCAGCCTCCTAAGAACTGGGATTACAGGTGTGCCCAGACTCCAGATCTTTCAGCCTTGTAAAGAGACTCCATCAGGACGCTTCAGGGGGCTTTCCGGCTTTTGGCCTGGACAAGAGTTGCATCATTGATCCCTCTCGTTCTGAAGCTCCAGCTTCCTGGACTGGGCAGCTACTGGTTTCCCAGTTCTCCAGCCTGAAGACGGCCCTTGTGGGACTATCCAGCCTCTATCATGAAAGCCCATCTAATAAATCCCCTTTGATAATTATCTATGCATTCTGCTGGTTCTGTTCCTCTGACAGAGATGGCAAAGTGAGGTAGCAGTGGCACTGGGTTCTGTCACCGGGTGAGGGTGTACCACGGGGCTTTCCCCACCTGTCAGCTTGCACCCTCTGAGGCTGGTCCAGGGGGAAGGTGCTATTGACCTGGTGAGGGTGATGCTGATAGGGGCATCTTCTGTCTGCAGACCAGCGACAGAGAAGAAACCCTCCTGCCATTTGTGGGACACCCTTTTGCCCATATGATGGAGCCCTGGGCAGATTCCTTTACCACAGCTGTGTGTAGAAATGGCCATTTCTCACCAAGGGACATGTGGTCAAGTAGAACGAAGCTCCCCAAGTGCACCCTGAGGGCAGGATGAGGCATTTACAGAATACATTCCTTTTGGCTCAGATGCAAGGCCCTTTCCTACACAAGGACTTCAAGCCCAAAGCAACTCCTCACCCCCTGA
This sequence comes from Glis glis, assembly GCA_004027185.1. NCBI lineage: Eukaryota > Metazoa > Chordata > Mammalia > Rodentia > Gliridae > Glis > Glis glis. Next base: position 29,722 of record PVJS01007618.1, on the reverse strand, counting down.
AGTAACTGCCCTCCCCTCTCGTTCCATGCTCCGTGCAAACCAAAAGCATGCCTGGGAATTATATGGCATACACAGTGACTAAGATTAAGCACACATACTAAAATTCATATTATTAAACAATTTTTATTTTTTCTACCACTTATAGTGTAACACTTTTCCTAAGCAGAGAGGAAGTATTAAAACATCTCGCAGCCAGCGCGTCTATACCCGTGTGCTCCTGCTGAACACCCAAGGAGCACCCAGCTTATTTGCAGGATGAGAAGCTACCCACACAAATGTTGGCTGGCGCTGTCCTAACTTGTCGCGAAGGAGAGAGACAATGAGGGCTCCTGTCATGTTTGGTCCTTGAAACACCAGCCTCTAGCTTGAGAGCCTATTAAATCAGCTTTTAGACAAGGCTTCATCCATCAGGAGCTCCTGGGTGCCGCCAGGCCACATGGGGAGGCAGAGCTCAGACTTCCCATCCGCGAAACGCGGCTCCACAGCTTGTGGCTGCTTCCCATGGGCAGACTGGCCCTGGCGTCTGTGTCATTTTTGAGATGTCTTGTTGAGATGTCACATTTTTTTTTTCAGCCTGGGGAAATAGGGATTTTTGGGAAAACAGCTACTGAGAAATGTTCTGACCTAAAATACAATGTGATCCAGATTTTTTGTTTGAAGTAAGAAATCCAACTCTTTCACTCATCTTGGTCATTAAGGGCTGGCACCCAAGGACAGCTGTTTTTGGGTGAGAAGGTAGGTTCAGACTGTGGTGTATAAGCTTCCATCTGCCATATGCGGGCCAGTTTTGGGGTGTGTGTGTGCAGGAAGATTAGGATCCTTGCATGGAATAAAGCAGTTTAGGACTAACAGGGTCAAGGAGCTTCATTCAATGTGTGCAGTTGGGTAGTAGCTAGTTAGTCTTCATTTATCTGGCATTTTTCTGGTTGCAAAATGATAAGGCCCCACCCAGGGAAACCCCTCAGTTCCAGGCAAACCAGGATGGTTGCTCACCCTAGATGTGGGAGTGCTGAGAATCTGCTTTTTTTTCTAGTCTTTCTCTCTGTCCGGCAGGTGATGGGGGCTGATCATCCACTATGTGAGGGTTATTCCTTTGAGTCAAGGGATTGTCGCAGGGCCCCTTGAGAAGGGTTGCTCATTAAACCATACTAGCTGAGAAGCAGCATTCCACACAGCCGAGCATTCCCTCCTCCTTTAAACAGCTGCCTCCTTCCCCAGGGAAAACATGAATCAGGACCACAACAAGAGAGCATTTAACATTTATTCGCTAGGGAAAAGATAAAGAAGTCTGACAGTGCCAAGTGTTGGCGAAGGCATAGAACAATAGGAACTCTTAGTTACTGCAGGTGGGTGTGTAAATTGGTACACCTACTTTGGAAAACAATTATAGGCATTATCTTATAAAGTTCAACATGTGCCAACCCAAGTTAGTGTCCCTTGAAGATATATGTCTTAGGGAAATTCTTGTACTTGGGCCTCAGAGATTACATACAAGAATGTTCATAGCAGCCAAAAAAAAAAAAAAAATTGGAAACCATTCAAGGGACAATGAGCAAGAGAGTGGGTGAATTAATTATGAAATATTTACATATAGAATAATATACAGCAGCTAAAACTAATGAATACAGCTACATATGGTAACGGATTTATCTTAGAAAGCCAAATGTTGAGCAAAGCCTTAAAATAATCAAGGAAAATTGCCCACAGTATGACATTATTTCTATGAAGCAAAATGAATATATTATTTAGGAATGATTATAAGCCACCTATGGCAGGGACGCACAGAGGGCTTCTGTGGCTTAATAATGCTCTGGTTCACCAGATGGGTGTTAGGATCACACTTTTCAAATTTTTATTATGCTCTATTACATATATATGTATATGTTATATATATGTTACATATATTCATTTGTAAAAACTTAAAATGTATGATAAATATTTTAGGAAAATAAGAAGGCAGAAATTAATTAAAATACATCAATGATCACACTGAATGTAAAGAGACTAAGTTAACTAGTTAAAAGGCAAAGGCTGGCTGGATGTGGTGGCACACACCTATAATCCTAGTACTTGGGAGGCTGAGACAGGAGGATTGCAGGTTTGAGGCCAGCCTCAACAACTTAGCAAGACCCTCAGCAACCTAGTGAGACCCTGTTTCAAAATTAAAAATAAAAAAGGGCTTGGGGTGTAGCTTGGAGGTAGAATGCCCCTGGGTTCAATCCCTAGTACCAAGAAAAAAAAGGTAAAGGGTAATAAAATTATATTTAAACAACAACAACAACAACAACAACAACTCCATCTAAATTCTGTTTACAGGAGACACATACAATGTAAGGACACAGAAGGGTTGAAAGGAAAAGGACAGAAGATATTTCAAGTTGGAAGTAACTATATTAACATCAGATAAATATTAAGGCAAAAATTAAGACTACCGAATATCTTAGTGTCCAACATTAGGAGTCAAGAGAATGTCTACAAAATTCCCATAAAGCTCTAACATACTTGAATCTATATGACATAGCTTTGCTGTCTAATGCAAAACCAACATAATTACTGGGAGGAGCTGACAAACACACAGCCAGTGGGAGGCTTTGTGAGTGACAGACTCAGGTCTGTGCTTGGATCTGTCTTTGCTGTTCTGTTCCCCCTAATTTCCTATGTGATCTTGAATGAGTCTCTTCCTTTTGTTAGATCTTGGTTTCTCATACCTTGAACAATGTGATTGTACCAGATGCGTGAGGAATCCATACAACCCTCCCCCCACACACACACTGTGCCAGGCATTGTCTGGAAGAAGGCCTTGTAGCATGATGGATACTCTGAGTCCAGTGGCAGCTGGTGCTCTTTCCCCAGCCTGTCCCAGGAGAATCCATCACCTGTTGTTTTTCCCTGGCAATGCCAGCTCCCAGATGCCCCCTTCCTATCCCAAGCAGCTTTACACATGCAGAAGCATATACACCTCTTTGTCTAGCTGAAAAGATGACAGAGTGAGGAACAGCCCATGAACCCAGCACTCGGAGCTGCATGCCTGGTTTGCCTCTTGAAGTCAGTTAAGAGGTGAAAGGGTGAGGAAGTCAGTCCAGGCTGACTTCACTGGGAGGCTGCTGTTAATACAGGATGCGTGTCCCTGGAAACATGGAAGGGGCCAGCTGCGAAAGCTGGGAGTCCCTAAGTGGTAATTCTAGTGCAGCCACAAAGGAGTCATCAGGCAGTGCTGGGTGGTGATGTGAGCCTGGGACAGGAGTCAGGAGCCTGGGATGCTTTTCCGGCCTTGACCATCACTGGTGCAACCTCAAGCAGGCTTCTGCTAGTCTCTGAATCTTTTTCTCATCTCTAAAGTGGTGGGGTTGGGATCTAACATGGGAAACCCTCCTAGCTTTGATAGAAACCAAGAATGCTAAGTCTTGGAGAGATAATTCTTTTTTTTTTCTTTTCTTTTTTGTGGAACTGGGATTGAATCTAGGGACATTCTAGCTCCAAGCTACAACCTCAGCCTTTTTTATTTTTTATTTTTTGTTTTGAAACAGGGTCTCACTAGGTTGCTCAGAGTCTCACTAAGTTGCTGAGATTGGTCTTGAACCTGTGATCCTCCTATCTCAGCCTTCAAGTACTGGAGATACAGGCATGTACTACCATGCCAAGCCAAGATAACTCGTTTGTAAATTGATTTGTTATTTTTTTTCATTCATTAGTAAGAGAGGAGTGAACTACTGCTTACAAGACACCCAGTAGGTTCCATATGTTTCACATAAGTACTTTCATAGAATTCTTACACCATTAATATTACTATTTTAATTTTACTGATGAGAAAAGAGGGTTAGAGAGAGAATACTTTAATAGCAGTGATGACAGTATTCAAACTCAAGTCTTTGACACCAAAGATTATGCTTTTTTTTTTTTTATTGCAACCAACCTACTCCAGTGGCTAGGACTCAGAGGTTAGATGTATCTCCTGTGAGTTTTTATTCCTATCAGGAGCAAGTCTTCCAGAAGGGGCTGGAGGGAAGGAAAAGTTCTTGGTAAATGGTTGACATCAGTCAGTACAAAAATCCACAACTATCCATCACCTGAAGGAGCTGATGATTGACATGGGAACAACACAAATACACAAATGTCCTGGTGAGGCACACTTTGCGGGCCACCCTGAAGCAGAGCTCTGCAGGCAACAGGCCAGGCTCTGCGTCCATTCATTCCTGTATCCATTTATCAAATATTTTCTGAGTGATACTGGGGCTGTAGTGATTCACAACACAGCGCCAGTCCCTCTGCTCTTGGAGCTCATGTCTACCAAGAATTCGGAGGAATCTGGGACAAGAGGCTGGGCCCCTCCCTAGGTAAGAAGTATCAGGGAAGGCTCCCAGGAACACAAACCATTAGTAATCTTCTCTTTTTTTCTCCTCCAGGAACCCGTTTCACTCAATCCCAGCCCTGAGATCATCTCTCTTTCTTCCCATAATAAATCTCAAATTAGCTAACTCAAGTTGGAAGGCTTACTCACATCTATTGCATGGCACCTTCTGGGGAATCTGCATTTTAATCTGATACCACAATGAACCACTTTCTCCAGGAGTGACTGCTATTGTGGGAGCCATGCTATGTTTCAGGCCAAGGGTGAGGGGCACCCCCAGATTACCCAGGTGGGCCTTCAACCTGTCATGGAGGGAAGACACAGAAGCACAGAGCTCACCTGAAGGAGCTGTCAAATTGTGATCCTCTTAAATACAACACCCAATAACTGAATTAGGAACCCAGTGCTAAATTCAGTGTCCCTGCCCAGGTTCCACTTGGGTTCTTGGTTGTTGTCTCATTTGAATTTAGAGTAATGAATTTTGCATGAGTTTTCAAGTTTTATGACTTTGAGTGACTTTCTAAACCCTGTGAATCTCAGTTTATGTATCTGAAAAATACAGATTAGATTATAACTTTTCTCATAGAGATTAGGGTTAGGATTAGGGGGTTTGTGGGAATTAAAGGGATTATTCCTTTAAAGTGTCTATCATAGTACCTGCTTTATGGTAAGAGCTTGATAAAAACTAAATATTATTCATAGTAATAAGAGTTGATTTCTGCTATTTCCCCCTTGTCTTCATTTTATTATTTCTGCTATCTATTAGGATATTCTTCTTCTAAGCACGATGCCCAATGCCATCTCAGTCTGTTTCCTCATGTTCCACCCCAACATGCTCCAATCCCACCATCCATGACATTTCCAACATTGTGGAGGTAGTGCATGGGTAAAACCACAGCCCCGGTTAGGAGGATTCACAGGAACTAAGGATTTGCTTTGGACATCAGCAAATAGTAATTCTAAGTGATTTTCAAACCACAAATATTCTCGGTTTCATTTGTCCCTTTTCTGATAATTGTGCTGTGTACAAGGTGCTTGCCACCATGGCTTGCCTTTGCATGTTCTGGGTAAGGAGAAATTTTTGTCCCTTTAGTGCTCCTTCCTCTGCCCACCATCTTTAGTCAAAAATCTTGAAGATCCTCAAAAGTATAAGGGGAAAATGTGACAAAATGATTTTAGAGTTCATACAAAGTGAACATTGAGGTTGAACCACTACCCACTGGCTCTCTGGGAAACACATCAAAACAGCCAAATCCTGGCTATGGTTGAGGCCCTATCTATGGAAGGGAGCTTACCACCTCATAACTCAGCCCACACCATTACTTCCCAGGAGGCATGAGTACTGAAGTTGTCTTTACATGGAAGCCAAATGACACACTTTCATGTGTTCTTTTTTTTTTTTTTGCGGTACCGGGGATTGAACCCAGGGGCGTTCTACCTCCGAACTACACCCCTGGCCCTATTTTTTATCCTTTATTTTGAAACCAGGTCTCACGAAGTTGCGGAGGACCTCACTAGGTAGCTGAGGCTGGCCGCGAACCCGGATCCTCCGGTCTCTGCCTCCAAAGTACTGGGATTACAAGCACGCGCCACCACGCCTGGCCCTTCATGTGTTCTAATTTTGTTCTCTGGAGCAACTCAAAGGTGTCCCACATCTCTTTCATGTGACAGCTTTTTACTCCCTCTTTCATGTACATCTCTCTCTGTCTCACCACTGCTATAGTGTTGTCATCATAGTTGATAGGCTACAAGAATAAGTCTCCTTTGCATGTCTGTGTCTAGTCTCTCCCTTCCAACCCATCTTCTCCATTCTTGCCTGATTTCTCTCCCCCAAGTTGGGTTACCTTTTGCTAAAGTTTGAATGCCAAATCTGCCTCTCGAATCAGTGTTATCACCCATGTTGTCGTTCCTGCTTCCCCCACTGCTCACCTGCCGAGCCTATGCTCCTGTTTCCTCTCAATGCACACTAAACCAGTTGTCCCCAGCAGTATATCCAATTATTGTGGACAACATGTTGCCAAGGTTTGTGGTTTTCTGCCTCCTTGATTTATCTTGCTCCATATTTATTCTTTTCCTGTGTTCAAGTATGATTCATTTACATCTCAGGAAAAGTCCAAAATGTGCTTCTAGACCTAATGCCTTCTTGTCTTTCTCTGCAGTGAGTCATTTCCATCCATCCTCTGAGAGATCATTCTGCAGGAGGATAACCCAATTGTAGTAGCATCCTCCTGGAAGACTGACACCATGGTGGTGTTTGGTATCATCTGGAGGAAAGATAGATTGTAGGTGGAGAAGCCCCATTTCCTAAGCAGTGTGGCACTGTAGGTATAGTACTGCATCACAGAGGACAGAGGAGGTGGTTGGAAGCTGATGCTCAAGTAGTTAAGCTGTTCTGTCCAGAGATCACAGAATTGGAGGAAGCAGTTACTCTTGCAAAAGGTTGTTACCTATCTGTTATACCTCAGGATATTAAGAGTGGGACTATTCTTACTGAAATTAGAAATCGAAATGCAATTAGGACTTTCTAATTAAGTTGGTATAAATATTTATAAGAGTTTGATTTGAATTTCAAATGGCTGGAACACTTGAATGTCTCTTTGAAATGTGCTGAGGAGGAAAAATGTAGTGCACAGTCACTCCATCCTGTGAAAAAACGATCCCCCAAAGGCTGAACACATGCAGAGCACGTGAGCAAAGATACACTCACCACCCCCACAACTGTCATCTCTTCTCTTGAGCACCTAACCCCATTTGTATGCTCAGAGATAATTATTCATCCGAATTTTTAATATTCACATAATCACTGGACCACTGGGCCAGTTATAAGTAGATTTTAGTCTTTCTAACTCAGAGCTTTGGAAACATATTGAATTGCCCACTGTACAAGAGCATTAGCAGCTGGCACAGGAAGCTGATGTGCTGACTAGATCCAGCACTTGGTTTAGGGGGTGAGGCATTAAGTCTAGAGGACAGAAGACCAGATCTTCAAATGTGACTCTTAAACACCAACGCTGGAAGCCTGAGTAAGGGTTTTATCCTTTCGGTTATGGTTTGGATTTAGAATGCACCCCTCTCCCTTCCTCAAAAAAAAAAAAAAAAAACCTCATGTGTTTGCAATGCAGCAGTGTTCAGAGGTGAAATAATTAAATCATGAGGGCTCTGACCTCTTCAGTGGATTAATATATTTGGTGGAGTCATAATTTGAATGGATTTACTGGATGGTAAATGTAGACTGGCGGGGCATGGTTGGAGAAAGTAGGTCACTGGGGGCATGATCTTGGGGACCATATCAGTCTCTGTTCCCTTCCTCTGCTCTCTCTTTGCTTCCCGAATGCCATGAGCTGAGCAGCTGCCCTCCACCATGCCCTGCCGCCATGACATTTCTGCCTTGGAGCAGCTGACAGTGGACTGAGCCTTTGAAACCATGAGCCTCCAAAGCCTCCGATAAGTTGTTCTGGTCAGGTATTTTGGACACAACAATGAAAAGTTGGTACACTTTCATACTTCCAGACAGGGCTGACAGATGCATTTCCTATTTCCTAGGGCTGTTACGAGGATATATAGAAGGAAGCAATGGGAAAGCACTAAGGAAAGTTAAAAAGAACAATGCACCCAAGTATTGTTGTTGTTAGTGTAAGAATATCATTACCCTATTAGCAGATGAATTAACATACACAGAAGAAGTACTTCCTACACCACAATGCTGAGATGGGGAAAGCTGGGAGGAAGGAGGTTATTGGCCAGGGCCAGCTAAGGGAATAGGGGAGCTGGTGTAAGAACGATGAATCAATCAGGAGGAGTCAGGGAAAGATCGTCTTCACAAAGTCAACTGGGAAATTGCCATAATTCCAGGCCATATGGCAGACTGTTTGAGAGGACAATGGGCATGTCAGTCAATGCATCAGTCCCTTGATCCAGCATATGACAGGTTCCAGGAGAAATACAAAAGAAGAGCCAGGCCAGCCCTGGGGGAAATTACAATGGAGTCAGAAACATGATGTAAATCAGGAAGCAGAATAAGACTGTATGAATAGATACCGCATTGTGTAAAGAGAGCATATTTGTGCTGCCGGCTTCACCCTTACTACATCAGCAATGATACTTGGGTGCACTGTTCAGGCAAGAGGGGTCCCTGACCTGGGCCCTGTGATATAGGAACCCCACATAGGCCCTTCCATGACCAGGTCCAGCCCCACGGGTGAGAAGTCTGTGCGGCCTGCAAGACATGCCCATGGTGGTTCCTTCCCCTCATCATGTTATTGTACATGGGACCCTGGAATTTGCTAGAGCCTCTTCTGGGACCCGTGTGAGCCTCCGCATAGGGCCAGCCTCTCCAGGGTGGACAGTGCTGTTCATGTTGCCCGAGGGCACCTACTTCTGGGGGCCCAGCGTGGAAAGAACTTGGATGCAGAGACTGGAATGTGGGACCTCTCTGGGTAGGGGGCAGAGGTGGGGAGGGGCAGGAAGGAAAAGGGCCAGATTGAGAGTGAGGGTCTACCTGGTCCTGCATGACCAGGTTCCCACAGAGAACTCCGGAAACTTGAGTGTTAAAACCTGGCTTTCACGTCAGTACTAAGTCATATTTTTGCAGGTAAGAGGAAAGAGATTTTAATTAATGGCTTAATAACTTGACACAACTTTTTATATATTTAGACTGTTATGCAGGCTGCACACTTGTTTCTGATGTCAGCAGCAGGCCTGAACACTACAGTAACCTTTCCCAAGCAGCCTCAGTGTCAGAGGCAGGTGGATGCCTCACGAAGTACAGAGAATGTTGGCGGAAGCTGGTTTTGAAGTAATTAAGCCGATCTGCTCACAGATCATCGTACTGGAGGAAGTAGTTACTCTTCAATTATGCAAAAGGTTGTTACACGACTATTACTTACACTCCAGGATGTTAAGATTGGGAGGAAGTTCTTTCTTACTGAAATTAACCACAAGTACCAGGAAAGACTTCTCCGCAGGAGGTGGGATTTGACTTTTTTTTTTTTTTTGCGGTACTGGGGATTGAACCCAGGGGCGTTCTACCTCCAAGCTACACTCCTGGCCCTATTTTTTATTCTTTATTTTGAAACCGGGTCTCACGAAGTTGCAGAGGGCCTCACTAAGTAGCTGAGGCTGGCCGTGAACCTGGATCCTCCTGTCTACGCTTCCCAAGTACTGGGATTACAAGCGAGCGCCACCACGCCCGGCTGGGATTTGACTTTTATCTTGAACTATCTCTTAAGGGTGGGAAAAATTTCTGAGGAATGTGAATGACTGGGGCAAGTCCTGGAGGTAATACCAGCGACAATGGGTGACCTGTCTGGAGCCTGTCACTACTGATTCCTTCCAGCCCTACCTGCTCTCTGCTCCCCACTGCTGCTAAATTCCTACCCTCTCTTCATATCCTTTTTTTGTGTGTGTGTGGTACTGGGGGTTGAACCCAGAGTCTTTCTACTTCTGAGCTACAACCCCAGCTCTTTTTTATTTCTTGTTTTGAAACAGGGTCTCTCGAGGTTGCTAAGAGTTTCACTAAGTTGCTGAAGATGGTCTTGAACCTGTGATCCTCCTGTCTCAGCCTCCCAAATACAGGCATGCAACACCAGGCCTGGATCTTCATATCCTATTGAAACTCTACTCCCTCCATGGAACCATCTCAGATATTTTTCTTTCTTTTTGCGGTACTGGGGATTGAACTCAGGGGCATTCTACCTCCAAGCTACACCCCCAGCCCCATTTTTTGTTCTTTATTTTGAAACAGGGTCTCACGAAGTTGCGGAGGGCCTCACTAAGTAGCTGAGGCTGGCCACGAACCCGGATCCTCTGGTCTCAGCCTCCCAAGGACTGGGATTACAAGCGTGTACCACCACGCCTGGCTGATTTTTTTTTCTTTTTCATTCCATAAACTCACCTCCCTTTTCTGATCACCTCTGGGATTCTTTCTCTACACCATCAGCATGCCCAAGTAGTTTTAGAGAACCTACTGATATGGCACTAGCCAGTTTAGAATTTAATTGTTAAACTAATAGTTTAAGGAGTGTAGAGTTGGTCTCCTTAAAACTGGAAGCTCTGGGCTATGGCGGGGCTATTCTGACAATTCTGTTTTGTTTGGGTGGAGAAGAAAGAAAATGGAGGAGGGGGAGCGATCACAGGACTTCTTAGACTTTTCCATCAAAGTTGCTTCTTACAGCAGAGGAACTGAGAACGTGTATCCTTCAGGGACACTGAGGGCAGAGCCCTAAGCTGTGCATGTCAAGTCTAGACATTTGTGTGAAGCCTCTTATTTTATCTTAAGACATTATGCAGTTTTACATTCTACTCCATGGTACATTTTTATGCCTTTAAAATAAAGTTTTAAATTATTTATCAGTGAGTAAAACCAACTCTCTTAGAAGATTTATCATGTCAGTTTTATAAGTGTGAATTATTCTCAGGGCCAAGCATAGCTTGGCACATAGAGGACACTAGATAAATGCTTGCTGAATGATTAAAGTAATGAATTGCATTGGGGAGTTTCACATACCCACGCTGTTGCCCTCCGTTCCCAGGAGGAAGCATGCCCGAGTGTTTGAGTAGTGGGAAAATAGGATGCTGACTCCATGGTCCACATGTGAGGGAAAGGGCTGGCCAGGCTGTTGACCATGTAGGGGAATGATGCATATGAGAGACATCAACAAGAATAAATGGGATTAATGTGCTAACTGCAGATAAAGCCCAAAAGGAAGGTTGAGCACCAGAAATAGGGCCATTTCAAAAGGAAAAAGATGTTAAATTCAACTTTAGCCTCTGAGTGTGTGATGCTAGTGGCAGATACAGAGTCATCTTTCCCAGGCAGAGGGGGTTTTGAAAGTCATTGTCAGTGCAGTATGTAAAGTGTGAAACGCCTCAGTCTGGTAGAAGAAACCATCACTCTGTAAACTCATCCTGTCCAATATGGTAGCCACTGGCCACACATGGCTAATGAACCTTGGGATGTGCTTAGTTCAAACTGTGTTGTAAGCACAAAATGCATGCTGAAGTTTGAAGACGGTACACACCCTTATCCAAAGAATATGAAATATTTTACTAATATTTTCATTGATTATATGATAATACCATAGATGTATTCCATTCAATGATGTAGAGATTAACATTTATTTCACTTTTTTAAAAAATGTGGCTATCAGAAAATTTTAAATTCCATATTCATCTTACATTTGCAGTTTGTATTATATTTCTTTTTTTTCTTGGTACTGGGGATTGAATTCAGGAGCATCCTACCTCTGAGCTACACCCCCAGCCCTATTTTTATTTTTTATTTTGAAACAGGGTCTCACTAAGTTGTGAAGGCTGGCCTCGAACCTGAGATCCTCCTACCTCAGCCTCCCAGTACTGGGATTACAAGTGTGCCCCACCATGCCTGGTGTGCATTATATTTCTATGGGCAGCGCTGGTCGCTAATGAAGAAAGATGACTTGGTCACAGATCCAAGAAGAGCAATCACATTAGCTCTTCCCTGAGGACTACCATGGACAAAACTTTGCAAAGCTCTCACTGCAAAACAGTGTTTATCTCTGGGGTATTTGGAAGACACCGTTAATAGATGGTTGTGAAGAACAATTAGCATTCACCACACACATTTGACAGGCCTTACTGTTGAGAAAAGCTGTAGAAGTATAAATTCAAATTGAAACTAATTAAAACCCTTGCCTAAAAGACACCCCATCAGTCCCAATCAACTTCAAGGAGAAATCTGTGATTAAACTCCCTTTTGTGCTAAGTCATCACTGCCCCAGCTGTAGCTCCAGGTTGTCACTGACTACACCCATCCCTTACCATTTTAAACAGTAAGTCATGGGACTCCTGTTCACCTCCTTGCCATTCCTAGTCACTTCTTGGCCCTGTCAACACAAGTCTATCCACTTGTGGGAACTGAAATGTTTTTGATACTGTAACTCAAACATCTGACAGGTCTCTGGTAGGTTAGGGTTCTGACTTGGTATTTGTGATATATGTAAAGTGCTATATGAAGTTACACGGAGAACTACTCACTGCTAGTCAGGCAAAACAGAGGCTGGGGCAGGCATTTAGGGATTGTTTTTGGAATCCTTTAAGGGAAGCACTTCTCAGTGTTGGAATGAATTTTCCTCTTCTGTAGTCTGGCCAGGCCGGGGTCCTTGTTTCTGTTGCTGACTTCTGCTTTGCAGTATGGTCCTGCAGCTGGAAGCTCCAGCCTAAATTTTCTGACAGATGGATAGATGAAGACCCAAAACCTCAAAGTGGCTGGCAACGCTTTGCCTGAGCTGCCCCAGCCCCTTTCTGCAGCCACATTGCAGTGTGACGAATGCTAATTATTCTTTGCAACCATTTATTAATGGTGTCTTCCAAATGTCCCAGAGAGATAAACATTGTTTTGCAGTGGGAGGTTTGCAAAGTTTTGTCTGTGGTAGTCCTCAGGGAAGAGCTACTGTGATCTCTCTTCTTGGATCTGTGTCCAACTCATCTTTCTTCATTAGTGACCAGTGCTGCCCATAGAAATATAATATAAGCCAGGCGTGGTGGCGCATGCTTGTAATCCCAGTACTTGGGAAAGTTGAAAGATAGGGACAATGTTGTTTTGTTTATTTTTGCATCTGCAGGGCCAGAGACTCAATAAATGTTCATTTATTGAAAATAAATCATCATTCTACTCCTCCAGACTGTCCTAATGGCTCTGGAGGGAGTGCTCTGGGCAGCAGAGGGGACACTCCCTCCTGCCTTCCGCCTGGTGCTCGAGACCACAGTTACCACGTGTGAGGTGAGGGCGGCTTAGATGGGTCAGTTGCAAGTCAAGCCAGCTCAGGCATGTGGGCCGGGTATGAGCTATGGCAGCACCTCAGGTCCAAACCTTGAATCGTTCCTCCCTCCCACTCTCCCTCATTCCCTTGGCCTGAGCTGCTCCTCTCCACCCCCCTGAGACTCCCTCCTCCCTGATGTCAAGCTCTCTCCCCCCTCCCACAGCTCATCTGCTTTACCTGCTTGGGGCTCCTTTCCCTCCTTTTCCAGAACGCTGCCCCACCCTCCTGCTAGTCTGGCAGCTCCCATGGGGAGCAGGAGCTCTTTTGGGGTGCACAGCAGCACTATCCCATGTGATTAGAGCAGTTCCTGGTTTTAACACATGCACATGAGACAGAACAGGGTCAATCAGCTCTCATGGGACCTGTGTGCTCCTCCCCTGGCCTAGAATGCCGGGCTGGTACTAGGTGGCCACTAGGATGTTCTTCATCTTCTAGAGATCGCAGCTGTCATAAGCTTACATGGCAGGCACAGCATGACTTGCCTTTTGCATAAATACAAGCTTTTTTTCATCAGCAAAATCTGCTGGCTCTTCTCAAGGGTCAGAGACCACCTTTTGCCACCTCCACTGGCAGCACGTAGCTCAGGCACTACCACTTTTCTCCAGAATTATTGCCACAGTCTCCCTGCTTCTGCCTCCACTTCCCAATTTCAGCCCTGCATTCAGAGTCACCTTGTTGAAATGTACTTCAGCCATATCTCTCCTCTGCTTAGGATCCTGCAAAGAATGTCCACTCAGAGTGGGGCTGAAGTCCATGCAGTTGAACTCCCCAGCCATGTCTCTCACTACACTCTCGCTGCTCATTCCACTCCAGCGGCATTGATTTCCTTTCAGTTCCTTGATCGTGCCAAGAATGTTCTGGCTCTGCACTTTGCACCCGATGCTTTCTCTGCCTGGAATACCATTCCTCCAGGTGTGCATGCGGCTTATCTTCATCTCCTCCAGGGCTCCGCTCGAATGGGATCTGACAAATGTGTGGACTCTGTGTCTTTCCCCTAACTTTTTTTTTTTTTGCTTCTCCTGGCATTACTCTCTGAAAATACAAAGCCATACTACTGAGATTATTGTTACCTGTGGGCAGGTTAAGAGCCCCCTTTACAGAATTCCCCTTTATAGAATTGTCACTCTTGCGTGAGCACCTCTGATGATGTAGGATCTAGGGAAATGGTTAAAAAAAAGCAGAGACTTTTTAAAAATGAAATCATACCAAGAAGGGCTCACTTTTGCAAATTTTGGAGACATGAAATGTATGACCATGTGGACACATTGCTGGGGCACGTGGTCTGCCGGTGGCAGAGGCCATCACTGCCTTTGGCAACAGATGAGGGAAATGGAGCCAAGAGAGGTTAAATCCTCAATGTAGAAAGTCAAGGTTGTGAAAGGGTGCTGAGCCTAGAGGTCTTAGTTTTGCCACTCTCCTCCCATGTCTGGGTCCTCCATTTGAACCATGGTGTACTACAAGGGTTTTATGAATATTCTAAGGAATAAACTTCTGGAAAGCATTACCTGAACTAAAATAAATGCACCAAATATGCAGCTCACTGCCATCTTCATCTTCACCAAAATCATCATTATCACCATTCATTAATTGTCTATGTTCCATTGTTTTATCCATAAGAAGAGTGTTGGGACTTATCATGTGCATTTCCTAAAACAAATATCTCCCCACCTCCTTCAGGTCTGCTCAAAGGTCACTTCTCAGCGACATGACCATCTTGCTGCAAAGTGCCACCCACTCCTTCTCCTCCCCTGATTGTCCAACCTAATCCCTTTCTGCTTTTTCTCCCCCCCCCATAACATTTCTGACCTTATAGCACGTGACCTAATTTACTTATTTATTGCTTATCTATTGTTTACTTCTTTTCTTCTTTGGCTAAAGTGTAAACTCAGTATGGACAAGATATTTATTTTGTTCATCGATGTCGACCTAGAACAATGCCAGGCACAATATAAGCAAATGGACAAGCAAATCAGTATCAACACATTTCCTCATCTTGCATGTAGTTGGCCAACTCTCCATGTAAGCTCCAAACTCCAGTCAACCAAGAACGGTCTACATTCCTACCCTTCCATTCAATGGGTGCTTAGCGCTTGTAGATTTTGTCACATCTTATTTCGGTTCCTCTGATATCCCTCTGGGTTTCCTTGCTTTACTGGTTGTCCTCTCACTTGGACAATTATATTGTTCATTCAATTGGCCTTCATCTCATCTACCTTCCACTCTGCAACCAGAATGAAATCTTAAATATGCAAACCAGATTATGCCACTCCGGTGCTGTGATGGTTTGGATCAGCAATGTTCCCTAAAGGCTCATGTCTGCAGGAGCTTGGTCCCCAGTGCAGTAGTATCTGGTGGTGATAATGGGAGTTGGTGGTGTTGGTGGTAGCGATGGTGTTAGTAGTGGAAATGGAAATAAGAGTGAGGGCGGTGATGACGAGGATGGTGGTGGTCATGATGACAGTGGTAACAGAGGTGCAGTGGTGAAAGCAGTGGGGGTAATGTGGTTGCCATGGTGGTAGCAATGGCAGGGGCAGCAGAAAAGGTGGTGATGGTGGGAGTGATGACGGATGTGCCATCTGCCCTTAGATTTCATGGATGAGCAGGGATTGCAATAGGCAGAGTTTGTGGGAATGGAAATTCCAAGCTGAGGAAGATTGGGTAAGTTTCCTAGACTGGTTGGAACATGGGATGACTGGTTTGTGGAACAAGTGTAAAAGAGGAGTATGGAAGGAATCTGGAGATGCAAAGGAATGGAGAAATTGAATTAAAGCTATCAAAATGAGAAAAAATGTGATTAAGAGCCTTCAACTGATTCCTTGCATCTACAGGCAAAGCAGTTTTTATGTGTTGTAAACTAAATTCATTTCCAATTTCTTAGTGAGTTATAAATCATCCACTGATGGGAGGCACACAACAGGAAATGTAGATTGTGTGTCTGAGAGTGGAGCCCTGTAAGAGCGCAGAGGAGACCGATAAGGGAGTAAAGATGCGTTGCTATTTCATTTTTACTATTTCCAACAGCCTAGGGACATCTAATCCTCATTTTCTTCTTCCTCACAAATTAATTTTCCTGTTTGACTTTCCACGAAGCAGAAAAAGGATTTACCTGAACACTGAAGCTTTTAATTTTCCATCTTTGGAAGATCTCACCGATCTCAGGAATTAGGAGCAGGGCAAAGGAATGAGCGAGGGGGCTTGTCGGTGACAGCTGTGAGCTGCCCTCTCTTAGCTAGATTTTCTCCATCAGTAAACTTGGCTCAGAATGCATCTCATCTGCCTTGAATCCCGCTGTGGAATTCTCAACCAACTTAAGATGGTGCTGGCTAGAGACACTGATGAGGAGTTAAGGGTGGGCACTGGGGACCGAGTACCTGTGAAGTAAAGACAAGAGTTTGCCGCTCTTGAGTTTGTCCACCTGTAGCATCCTGCAGAAGCTGTCTCTGCCTTGTCAGGAGGCCATTCTGCCTTTGTGGGGTTATGACTGACACCGCTTCATTTGTAACACCTCAGTAACCAACCATATAGGCTGTTTAGCATATAACAATTTATAACTAAGAACAATATTTATATTATTATTATTAAGCATATAATCAATGTTTGGCATTTTAATTGGCTGTCCCCTTTGATAATCAGATTTACCAGCAGGATAATAAGACAAGGGCAGAGCGTTTTTGCCTTAGATCTTGGGATGTTAGAAGTGGTCTCATCAAGAAACTCTTTTTCCAAGGATGAGGAAACAGACCCATAGAGGGGCAGAGACTTACTCTGGTTATACAGCTTGCTAGAGGCAGAGCCAGGACAAGAACCTGAGTCTTCTATCTCTAAGCAGCACAGCTTTATCCTGACATGGAGTTTTCATGGCTATCTTAAAAATATTCCACACTATGTGCAGATAGAGCATATGCAAATAGTTCCTTAAGACATATTTGTGATTGATGATGACAATGATATTGGTGCCAATTTAATTAATGGATGTTATAAGAGGATGGGGAAACCCCTACAGTTTCTAAATGGAAAGGATAATGAATGAATAATAAAGTATTATTCCAGGTCTAAATTAAGTTTTTCAGATATACGTTTTTATGCTTTTATTGGTGCATTATAGTCTCACATCATAATGTAAATCATGTTGACATTGACATACATGCACACAGTACTTGGTGGGCTCCCCCCCTCCCCCGCTGTCAGCTCCACAGAGGGCAAAGGTGGTGTATCACATTCCTTGGCTTTTCCAAAGAATCTGGTACTGTGCATAGTACACGATTGGTACTGTAGAAATGTCTGGGGCCTGAGTAACCGCTTTGAGTCACCCTGGCTGAGGAGCTGGTCAAGTGCATGGATCTCACTTTGTCCCTGTCCCTTCACCCTCCCTGCACGCACATGTTCAGGTGTTAGCACACCTGCACAGACCCATGTTCCACAGCTGTACCCAGTGCAGTGTGGTCAGGTTCCAAGTACCTGACCAGCTATGATAGCACTGTATACTGTCCCCTTAGAGGAGGGAACTCACTGAAGGGTGGGGATTCTGGGATAACCTCACGTTATCTGAATCTTGAAGGAGTATAGGGGTTGGATCGGTAGGGAGGGACAGTGTTTGGGGCGGGGGAAGCAGGGCTAAGGCTCAGGCATTGGCATGAGGGGATCAGTTTTGCAGATGTGGAGGCAGGTAGGGCTGTTGGATAGATTCAGTCTGGCCCAACTAGGGAAAGCCTTAAGCTCTCATACAGGTAAGGAAGCTGGGCTTACCCTTAGGACAGATGGGTAATTGATTACCCATTGATTACCCTTAGGGCAGATGGGACAATTGGTGCTCATCTAATAGCCACCAGCTCCCCTTCATGATTGCTCTCCCCCATGGTGAGCTGGAGTGCTGTGATGAGCACTGGCAGATGGGAACGTGAGCATCACTTCCAGTCAGGCGCTGCAGTGATGCCTTGTCCACCCCACGCTGCCCCTTTTGGGGTGCCTGCGGGCATGCTCCAGGCGGTGCAGCTACAAGATGGTGGAGCCTCCACACCCAAACTCCTGATTGTGAGGAGAACACTGCTGGCCCGGGTGGGACTTGTGCTGTGGATGAGAGATGAACTTTCTTGTGATAAGGCCTGGAGTTTGAGTTATTTTGTTGGGGCCACTATCCTGATGGCTTCTAAGGCTTAGAGTCAAGGAGAAGAATGGTGGGTGAAGAGGAAGAAGGATATGTATAAGGCCAGGCCCTCTCATCTCTGAAGCTTCCTCTCCTGTGAAAGCAATAGTTCAGTGCTCTTCTGGGCCCTGGGGAGAGCAGGTGACTGTAAAATCCATGACTCCTTCTCCTTTCCCCTGGGTGTCATCCTTTTGCCTGTGCTGCTCTTTGGACAGCCGGGAGCAGCTGGATTTACATGCTTGACAGCGAGGCCAGTGCTCTAAAGTGGAGAGGAGAAGGCAGGGCCCCTCAGGTCTCCCTAACCACCAGCCAGCCCCCTTGGAGGCTCCTCAGAACTCCTAAAGCCACTCAGAATCCAGTGTGAAAATGTCCAGAGAGTGTGAAAGGGATTAGGATTTGCATTTGAAAGAGCTGGACTTGAGTCCTGGCTTGCCCGCTCAATAGTGGTGTGACTTTGAGTATGCATCTTCATTTAGGATTGGCCATAATAATTTCACTTCCTACTCTACAGGGGGATTGTGACAACAGAGGTAAAATGTGTGACTGTTGCTTTGTGGACTACATAGGACTCTGCAGACATGGGGGGTTGCTTATTATCACGTGCATCTAGCTGCAGAATTGTTTCAATTGGGGCTTCATTGCTCCCTCTCACATTGTCTATGGTAGACATTCCGGAACTTTCTCACCTCTCTCTGTGGATGACTTTGCCTCTCATTTCACTGAGAATACAAGGAGCCTCCAATATGGCTGTCTTATTTCTACCCCTTTGCACATCCTCTCATTTTTCTCTCCTTCAGAGGAAGATGAGATTCCTCCCTGCTCCCTCACCAAACCCTCCCCGGGGGCTGCCACACCTCCAGGTTTTGCTCCACCAGCCAGCCTCTGTCTCTCTGGTATCTTCTAGTACATCCATGTTCTCAGTCAGATAATGTGCTCAAGACTCTTGTATTCTGAAAAACAATGTTCCCTTAGTATCTTTGCCTCATAGATTAAAAGCCATTTTCTTTCCTTCTCTTTACCACATGCATCTCTGAAAAAACAACTCAAGTTCTCCATTTCCACCTCCATGTTCATTTGGAGGAGAAGAACAGAGGTAGGTGTCTTCTAACCATAATTAAACAGCCAATTAATTTTTATGGGCATGATGAATATGGCCACATAAATGAAGGGAGGTGGGTTTTCAGAGTCTTGTTCTGAGTAGGTTCCCGGGGTTTGAATTACTATGAATCTCACTGTCAAGTACAGGGAGGGAGAAGGGGAAGGAAACAGGCCAAATAACGTTATATACATATATGAATGTGTCATTGCAAATCTTACCATCATGTACAACTACCGTGCACCAATATTTTTTTCAATTACAAGAAAAAGTGTTTTTTTTTTTTACAACTAGGAAACTAGATAAAATAACTCAGCTCTAGATAAAATAACTAGATAAAATAACTTCTTTCCCACTCTGGGTTTTCAGCAATGACATTACTACATTGATTTTTTTTTCTCTTCCTACTGTAGGTGAGGAAGCTATTTCTGTTTTGTGAAGTCTGTATTTGGAAACTTGACCTAAACATCCTCCCACCTAACCAGTAGCACTGGAGGCAGGACTGGAGACAACCAGGGTCTTTAGATGTGAATGATAAAAACCATGGAGCTCAACATGTTAAAAGTAATGACAGTGGCAGATGGTCACCCTTGAATCAGGACTGTCAGGTGCTGGCCAGTCTCAGTCATCCTTCTTACTCCCAGTCTTGTGGCCAGCACTGTCCATGTCTGGGGGCCACCCAAAACCGGGACAGTGATTATTTACTCTCTACACCCAAGAGGCAGGTTTTATTTCTTTCTACTGCTCAGCTGAAACATGAACAAGTTGTTTCTCTCCTCTCTAGGGATCTGACACATGGGGTGTTTGTCCTTTCTTGATGGTGGCACATACCCAGTGACATGCTTGTAACACCAGACTACCCTAAAAGAATAATCCCTAATTTATAGCATGCTGTGGTGTAAATACTTCTGCCATGGCCAATTTCAATTATAAGCCACAACACGATGTCACTGAGCAGAGTTGGGGAGAGATGTGCACAATCAGCTCTTGCAAGCCGGCGCTGGCAGGCTGCTGAACATGTCACATGTTCTGTTAAAAAATAATATACGTGTTATAGAAAATCTGAACGTGACAGAAATGTAGGGCAGAGTATAGACAGGAAAAAAGTACTAGGGGCTTTGTCACCTAAAAAAGAAATCTTAATAATTTGATATATTCCATTTTCAGAAAAGAAAGTTCTATTGCCAGGTTGCATTTGATGTTTAGTTTTTACATTGTTGTCATCATCATACTGCAGTTCTATTTAAGTCCCACCTTAACACAACATAAACATTTCGCCATGTAATTACTAATTTGTCCAAAACATTTTAGCAGCCCTCTAACATCCTAGTGCACAATCAAACCCGACCATATCATGGCACATTGAGCTACTCTCCAATATTTGATAAAAAATGATCCTGTTTACTTAAATTAACATTCTCAAATCTCCCAGAAGTATTTTTGAGGAAGCCTGAGGGAACAGTGGTCCCATGAGGAAGATGAAGGGAACCTTCTGGGAACAGCCACCTCCATCCTGGCCAATCCTTGTGGACCACAGAACCTCGAACTGAGTGGCTCTCAGCTGCTAAGAGACTTTCAGGCTTCAGTCCCCGATGCCACGTCCCCATCACCCTTGCTCACCCCAGGCCTGGGGCGCTCCAGCAGTTGCTTCTCACCCCCACTTCTGGTTTTATCCTATTTTCAAACGCAGTCTCTCTCCCACTTTCCTCCCAAACTTTCATGTATTCTTCCAGCTTCTGCTTTGTGGTGAGTAGACTCCTGCCTGTGCTCAAAGTTTCAGAAAGGTTGTACTTCTGGTCTTAATAGAGCCCTGGCCGGCCCTTGAGAATGTGTGTTCTCTGTACTGGTCAATTAAGGATGTTTTTCTCTCTTGCTCTTGCATTGATTCCTCCCAGAACCAGCAGATTGGGGCAAGGGTTCTCCTGCGCCTGGATGCTGCTTCCACACTACTTCCCCCACTGTTCTGTCAAATAGCATCCCTCTGAAGTGCACAGGCCATGCCATCTCTTTCCCTTGTTCCTGGCACCCTCCAGCCTCCTGGGCACTCCTCCCTACTCACTGGGGACCTTAGCTCTGGTGTGAGTCTCCCCGTCTGTCCCAGCCTCTGCCACACCCCAGTGACCGCATGCTCTGCAAGGACGACTGCCCAGCACTCTGGCATCTCAGCACTTAGGCTCCTGATCTCCAGTGACCTTCCTCTTCTTTCTTCCAGTCACGTGTTTCCTGGTCACACCTGGAGCACACACCACTTTTAAGGTGCAGATTTCAAACATCCCCTCTGCTATGGTTTTGATATGACTTAAGCATGTCCCCAAAGGGTTCATGTGCTGGAAACTTGGTCTTCAGTGATGCTGGGAGGAGGTGACCCTTTAATACGTGGAGCTTGGTTTAAGGTCCTTAGGCCATTAGGGATGCGCTTCCACCATTGTGGTGCTGTCTGCCATGTGGTGATGCAGCCAAGGGTGCTGTCATCAGAGCTGGTGTATATTGTTTGGACTTTCAGCTTCCAAATCTGTGAGCTAAATGAACCTCTTTTCTTTATAAGTATTCAGCCTTAGGCATTTCATTAGAGTAACAAAAAGCAGACTAATACACCCTCCATAAATACCATGTCTACCCCCTCAATTCACTTGCCTGGGTCCTTCCACTGTCACAGTTCTGTCTCGGTGAGAACTCACATCAATTAAACCTTCCATTTCCCCCCATTCCTTAGCCTTTTCATGTTTACAGGTTGAGCATCCCTACCCCCAAAAATCTGAAATCTGGGATTTCCAAAATCTGAAGCTTTTTGAGCATCAACATGATACCACAAGTGAAAAATTCCATAGCATAAGACTTTGTTTCATGCACAAAATTATTCAAAATATTGCATAAAATTACCTTTGGGCTACATGAGTGAAGTGTATATGAAACATGATCTCCAGCCTGGTATTTTTACCTCCAAGATATCTCACTAGGTATATGTAAATATTTCAAAAATTAAAAAAAATGAAATCTGAGACAATTTCTGGTCCCAAGCATTTTAGAAAAATGATACTCAACCTGTACTTCCTTCCTTGTCCATCAAAATAGTCATTACTATGCAGACAACTCCAATTAATTCCTGTACCCTTCCCTCTTATAATATTTACCTGATAAAAATCTCAACCCAGGATGACTTCAGCCACCCACATTCATGTCTGCTGCTGCTTCCAGGAGAGGTTTGCACAGTGGGCTTG
This sequence comes from Glis glis, assembly GCA_004027185.1. NCBI lineage: Eukaryota > Metazoa > Chordata > Mammalia > Rodentia > Gliridae > Glis > Glis glis. The sequence continues at coordinate 7,119 of PVJS01007618.1, read as the reverse complement.
ACTGGAGTGATTTAGATTCCTGGGCCCCTTCCCTTCCATGCTGCTGTGCCGACACACCTCAGCTTCCCTCCTACCCTGCCAACCACCAACTCATGGCCCCTCTGCTGAATCTCATTGTCCTAATGAATTCCTCGTGGCTTTGCTTAGACTTTCTTTAATTAGCTCTCTCCAGATGACTCTTCTGTCCCCAAGGTTGTAAATCCATCTATGAACTTGTGACTCACACTTTTTTTTTTTTATCTCTACCTCAGACCTCACTCCTGAGCTGGACTTGTGTCCATTGGGACGCATCTCACAGGCATCTCATGACCTGCGCTTGCTTCCTGCAATCCTGCTCTAGCATTTACTCTCCACTGTTGTCAGGGTAAAGCTGAAACTCAATGGGCCTTTCATGATCTCCAGCCTGGAATTTCTTCACTTATTCCCATTCAGCCTCACCTACCACAACGCACACCACACCTCTCTCTCTCTCTCTCTCTCTCTCCATACAACCATGCTTAATTTTTTCAGAGATACGAGATGATGTACTAGCTACTGAATGAGCTCCCGAACTGGACTTCCTTGGTTCAAATTCTGGTTTTGTCCCTGGGGAATCTTGGACAATTGACCTACTTCACTAAGCTGCTGAGAGGTTGAAAAGAGATGATGCAGGTACGGTTCTTGGCAGAGTGCCTGGAGCTCCATAGGTGCTTAATAAATGTTAGCTATTATCATTTATGACTGTAGTTTCTCAAGCGCAACCTCCCATCTTTCTTTCAGGCCCATGCACCTGCAGTTGCCGCTACCTGGAATTCTTCCTTGCACTGAACCCTGCCTATGTCTTTGCTTCCTTCCACCCAGGTGCTGTCTGATTAACTCATGCCCAACCTACAGGATCAGCTGATTGCTTACTTGGTCTGTTGAACATTTCATGACCTGTGGTAATGGACATCGTTCGTTGCGCTCTTGGGCCCTGGACTTGTTCTCACCATAGCGCCTACTGTGTTTCTATGCTTGCTTTACCCGTCTGGTTGCCCAGTAGACTCTAAGAGCTTCAAGAATGGGGGGGTGTATCTTGGCTATTGTTTTATCTCCAGAATAGCACTTGCTATGAAGCAAGGGTTCATAAATATTTGCAAACTGAATGTATGAATTGATAAATCACACTGAATAGCTCTCCCTTTTAAAGAATACGTTGAAAAATAAAAGTTCATGGCAACTATGGAAAAAAACTTTGTGGTTCAGAGAAATGTGACTCCCAATTCACTGAATATCCTTGGCGATATGAACAAGTGTTCCCTAAAATAGACTACTATAAGGAAAAAAAAAGAACATTGTTGAGATGGCTAATTTATATACTTAGGAATCCTCAATAACATTATGTCTTTAAGAAACAGAGGAAGATTTCCATTAAATGAGTTCCAGCATCTATACTTAGCCAAGCATGGTGAAAAATGTGATTGCTAAATTTAAAAAAAAAGAACAGTGAATAACATATTGGACAAAGCAGAAAATTGGATCAGTCAGTCAGAGGATAACTTGATTATTCTTTGAGTTATTTTAGAAAAGGGAAAGCAATATGAAAATGAAGAAAAGAAATATACTAGAAATAGAAATGAGATTCTCAAGAGATCCAATCTACTAATAAAAAAGTTTTCTGAAAGAGATAATGATAGAGATAAAGTAGTAAACAAACATGCTGTATCTTTTAAAAAATATATCCTCCTAGTAATGACACTGCACAAACTTTATATTAGTAATAATAATAATAATAAATAAATAAGGCAAATTAAAAATTAGATGGATGATTACTATGTACTAGACACTGTGCTAAAGACTATGCATATAATATTTTATCTAACCCTTACCATAACTCATGGTGTCAGTATTATTATGGCCAGTTTTCAGATGAGGAAACCGAGGCTCAGAGGAATAGTAAAATGACTTGTCCAAAGTCACGTAGCTGACGAGTGGTGGCCCTACTACAGATGACTTTGGGAGTGGCCTCTTGGCCCACCTTGCTATATCATCAGCATGGTTCTGGAACAGTACCTGAGATATAAATGCCATGTACAATGTACACATTTTCTGCCATATGGTCTGTTTGGCCAGAGGCACACTACCATATGTAAAATAGAGGCTTGCAAAGCACCAGTGCAATGGGGCTTGTCCTCTCTTACAGTGTTGGAATCCAGCCAAGTGGAGGAGCCTGACCTCTCCTGCTGGATAATGAGAAACACATGTTGGATCACCCCTGCTGTCCTGCTTGGCAGTTTTCCAACTGCTATGTACACGTGAAGAAGGCTTCTTGGGTTATCTAGCACCAAATGACCCACAGCTGACTGCAGACATATGAGAAAACAGAACCCAGTTGAGCTGGCATAAACCAGACCAGCCAACCAAACCACAAAATCCTGACCTAAATGAACAATTGTCCTTTTTTTTCTTTTTGTGGTACTGGGGATTGAATCCAGGGGCATTCTGCCTCTGAGCTACACCCTCAGCCCTATTTTATTTTTTATTTTGAAACAGGGTCTCACTATGTTGCTGAGGCTGGCCTTGAAATTGCAATCCTCCTGTCTCAGTCTCCCAAGTACTAGGATTACAGGTGTGCCACCATGCCTAGCTAACAACTGTCCTTTTAAACTATTAAGCTTTGAAGTAGTTTATTACTCAGCAGGAGCTAATTGCTACAGTAGCTAGTGTCACTTTCTACTACTTGCAGCCAAAAATGTCCTAACTATAATTGAGTGGAAAAAATTTTAAAGTGTAAAAAAATATACCTTGGCCTGAAAATTGATAGTGAGTGTTGATTATGGACAGACTTAATATTTCAAACTTGTTTGGACTTTTCTAGATTACCATACAGTCCTACAAGTATTTGGGGGATATATTTCAGGTTTATGCACAAAAGAAGAGACGCTTTTGGCTTCCAACAACAAAAGAGCAACTTCTGCAGAGCTTAAAAGGACACAAGCTATTCCTATGATCTATACCCCATTAAGCTCCCATTTGCATGTATATGGGAGAGAAAGATATTCTCAAATATGCAAGAAAGTACTCTTGTCTTCAAAGAAACTACCAAAAGGCATGCTCCAGAATAGCACAGATGAATCAAAATTGAGAATTCAAAATAAGGAGGTTGTAGAGCTAGTAAACTAGCAATTAGTAAAACAAAAGTATATAGAGATGATAGTAAACCATTGTTTGTGAGTCATGATTATAAAATGGAATAGAAAACATTTTCAAGAGAGCAGATCTATATCAGTTGCTCTCAACCTATTTGGTCTCAGGATCTTTTTTCACTAATAAAAATTATTGAGGATCTTAAAGCACTTTTTTTCATGTGAGTTATACCCATTGACACTTACCACATTAGAAATGGAAGCTGAGGATATTTTAAAGTGTTAAATCATTTAAAAATAACAAGAATACACCTAGAGCTCAGATCTTGGTTTCTAATGCCATTCTCCTATAAAAGTAATCAGAATACTCAAGAGACATGGCTGATTGAAGGACTGGGGCAGGAAACATACAAGATAAGCCTAGAGCATCCTATAGTACCACAGTGTAAGAAAGTGCTCAAAACACAACAATACACAACACAATTTAAAAAACCCCAAATCACAGTAACATATTGGGTATGTCATAACAGAATATGTCAAAGGTATAGGAACTATCTTCAAGAGATTCCAATGGCCAGTGCTAGAAAAATATGAGCAATGAAATGAAGTAACCCTACGGAATTATACACTACTACAAAATAAATACCTATGAATCCATACTAGTATAAATAAATAATTGAATAAAAAAGTAAATGATGGAGAAGAGACAAATCACCAGTGCAGAAGAATCCCAAGTAATTTATGTAGCCATTCTGCCTTCAAGGAGGGACACACAAGCCCTCACTCCTTAAGTGTGGCTGCATACAGTAACTTCCTTGCAGAGATCACTGCCTGGGAAGGGGGATAAAAAGAATAACTTTACAGTGGAGAAACTTGACAAACCCCACCTCAAGCTGGGTAATCAGGATTAACATCCAGGGGAGTGACATCAGCAAGGTGGTGAGGAGGGAAATAGAAGCCTAAGTTCTTATCAGCTTAAAATAGATTGTTATGATGATGACATGTTTTATGTAAGCCTCATGATAACCACAAAGCAAAAACATATAGTGGATACACAGAGAAAGGAATCAAAGCACACAATTACAGCAAATAATCAAATCACAAGGGAAGACAAGAGAGGAAGAAAGGAACAAAGTATCTATAAAACAACCAGAAAACAACTGATCAAATGGTAGTCGTCTACCTATCAATAACTACTTTGAATGTAAATAGATTACATTCTCCAATCAAAAGACATAGAGTGTCTGAATGGATAAGAATACAAGACTATATGCTGACTTCAAGAGACTTTAAGGATACACACAGATTAAAATGAAGGAATGGAAAAAGATTTCAGGTAAGCAGAAATCAAAAGAGAGGAGGGGTAGCTATTCTTATATCAGACAAAGTAGACTTTAAGTGAAAAAACTCTAAATAGAGACAAAGAAGGTCATTATTATTGATAAAGGGGTCAATTAAACAAGAGGATGTAGCAGTTGTAAATATATATGCACCCAACATCAGAGCACTTAAATCTGTAAAACAAATACTTATCAATCCAAAGGGAGAGATAGATAGCAATACAACGATAGAAAGATAACTCAATAACCCCCTTAACAGGGGGCAATGGGCAGATCATCCAGACAGAAAAATCAATAAGGAAAATGTGGACTTGAACCATATTTCAGACCAAATAGACCTAATAAACATTTATAGAACATTCCATTCAGTAGCAGTAGAATAGACACATTCTTTTCAAGCACAGGTGAAACGCTCTCCAGGATACATCAAATGTTAGGCCACAAAACATGTCTTAACAAATTTAAGAGACTGAAATCATATTATCTTTTCTGACCACAATAGTAAGGAGTTGGAAATCAATAACTGGAGGAAAAATTCTCACAAGAAGACATACGAATAACTAATAATAAATGGGATGGCATCAAATAAAAAAGCTTCTGCTCAGCAAAGGAAACAACCAAGAATCTGAAGAGGGAACCTACAGAATGGGAGAAAATCTTTGCCAGCTATTTCTTTTATAGAGGACTAATATCTAGAATATACAAAGAACTTAAAAAACTTAACACTAAAAAACAAATAACCCAATAAAAATGGACAATTGAACTGAATAGAAACTTCTTAAAAGAAGAAATACAAATGGACAATAAATATATGAAAAAATGTTCAAAATCATTAGCAATCTACTATCTTTTCTATAAATCAAAAGTTTAAAAATATAACTTAATTCAACGATGATAAGCTCATTGCAAGTTAACATAAATAATTTGTAAAAACTATATTTCCAAAAATTTAGTAAAGAAAATGGCATTGTTTTGCATTTTTGCAAATCCTTTTACTGTCTGGGTGAATTGGAGACAGCTGGATTCTCATATCTGCTTCTATATTCAGGCTACTGTGGTATCACATATCACAGAACATCTGGAAAACTCAACTGTACACTCATGAGAACAAAAAAGGCAAATAATGTCTCTAGATGTTTGTACAAATAACTAGACCTCATGGATTTCTGAAAAGTGTCTCTGGAGTCCCCTGATCACACTTGGAGAATGGCTGATCTACATTATTAAAAGCACAGGTTATGAACCCCAGATCATTAGCTAAAGAACTGACATGGAAAGATCAGGATAGAAAGCAACAAGTTTCTTATTCTTATAAATGGAAGCAATGAACAAATTCTGTTACCATGACGTCAATAACTGTCACTATAATCATCACTGACATTATAAAGACTAAATGGCAACAGCTGAAAATAAGGAATGGTTTAAAAAATCTTTAAGATAAGTATTTGCAGAATCAAATAAAAGATGTTTATCTTCTAAATTACCAAAGACACTCGTCAACAAAACCATCTATAAAGCAAAGACAGAAAGAAGAGGAAACAATAAAAAACAGAAAGTGTGAAACCAAATGACAAAGCAAGACTGAGTACAAGAAGATATGTGGGCAAGTGACAGTGAGTGTAGAGGTGTAGAGAAAAACTAAATAATCTGAAAAAACTAAGACTAAATATTATAGAAAACAAACCAAGCAGACAAAATACCTGCGCCACTTTCATCCTACAGAAAGTAGCACTGGGATAAAAAGCGCTGAATACAGATATCTTTTCTTGCTGAAAGTCCAATCCCTGATGAATACAAACACAGAGTCAACATATATAAAGCAAAAGCTTTTAAAAATGTATGAAGAATTTAGCAGAAACACAATTACAACGGAAGCTCTGAAGGCATCACTGGTACTCTGTGATTGGGTAAATTATCAAAATCCATGAGGACAATAATTTAAAGAAAACAGCTAGTAAGAAGTTCACTATTGGACTCTGAGTTCTACATGGACAGAGTGCATTATCCTTTCATGTGTCTTTATTTCTGGTCATAAAAACCATTTTAATAAGTTCCAAAGAATAAATTCTGATATATGCCATAGTTCCTGTTTTTTTTTAATGAACAAGGAAGGAAGAAAAGAAGGGGAGAAAGAAAGATTTTAAATGTCTTAGATTTTGACAAACAAAACTTTGTCAAATACCTACTGAGTGTGTGTGTGTGTGTGTGTGTGTGTGTGTGTGTGTGTATATGTATGTATATGTATATATGTGTGTGTGTGTGTAAGTTTTTTTAAAGTAGGGACTTTGAGAGTGTACTTCATCAATGCTTATGGAATGGAGAAAAGGGGATTTTATTGGTAGATGCTTTCGCTATTTGAAAAACAAAAATAAATGAGCTAAGCACTAAACTCAGAAATTCAGAAAATGTGCATTTAAATAAATTTAAGAAAAGCAAGAGCCGGGCGTGGTGGCGCACGCTTGTAATCCCAGTACTTTGGGAGGCGGAGACCGGAGGATCTGGGTTTGTGGCCAGCCTCAGCTCGCGAGCGCACGTTCGCTCTCTCTCTCTCCCTGTCTCTCTCTCTCTCTGTCTCTCTTTCTTTCCTTAGTGAGGCCCTCCGCAACTTTGTGAGACCCGGTCTCATAATAAAGTATAAAAATAGGGCCGGGGGCGTAGCGCAGAGGTAGAACGCC
>PVJS01007617.1:37327-55616 GCA_004027185.1 Glis glis | reverse complement strand
GAGAGAGAGAGAGCTGAGGCTGGCCGCGAACCTGGATCCTCCGGTCTCCGCCTCCCAAAGTACTGTGATTACAAGCGTGTGCCACCATGCCCGGCCCAGGCACTGTTCTTGATACTGACTGTTAAAGGATTGTTAAAGCATGGAATCCATTATTTAGAGAAATCATGAAATTACTTTCTCTTCAAGAACTTTTAAAATGACAATTTGTATTCAGTTGTGCACAGAAACAGGGAGATGGGGGTGTTGATAATTATACTTAATGATACCAGGGTGACCCCAAAGTAGCCCTCTCTGCTGCTTTCCCATTCAGGTACACGGGGAGAAGTCATTAAGCCATCTTGGGAATTGCATACACACACACACACACACACACACACACACACACACTCACACACACACACACACACACACACACGCGCACACACACGCAGGGACTTGAGATATTTGTACACCATTGTTCATGGCAGCATTATTCACAATAGCCAAGAGATGAAAGCAACCCAAGGGTCCACTGATAGATGAATGGATAAACAAAATGTGGTGTGTACGTACAAGGCTTTTTATTTAGTCTTGAAAAGGAATGAAATTCTCATGCTTGCTACAGTGTGGATGAACCTTGAAGCTATTATGCCAACTGAAATAAGCTAGTCACAAATGGGCCATTATTATATGATTCCACTTAATATGAGGTACCTAGAGTGGTCAAATTCATAGAGACAAAAAGTAGAATGGTGGTTGCCAGGGGCCAGGAGGAGGGCAACAGGGAATTACTGTTTAATGGCTGTGGAATTTCCAATTGAGGAAGATGAATATGTTCTGAAATGCATGGTGGTGATGGTTATAAGACAGTGTGAATGTATTAATATCACCGACCTGTACACCTAAAAATGGTTAAAATGGAAAATTTTATGTTATATGTATTTTGCTACAATTTTTTAAAAAGTCATCTTGATTAAAAATTGACCAAAATATCCCAGACAAAGGGGAATTGGAGCTGGCTTTTCTGTGTTGAGGCTTGTGTCAGAGCCTGTGTCATTCCCTATCTGGGTGTGTAATCTGGAAGAAGTCAGCATGACACAGATGTAATTTGCAGCTGACCCAGCATTGGGAGGTGTGGCATGTAAAATCAAGACTGAGAAATGACTGAAATCTGACTCAGATGTGCTAGAAATATTGCTTTGCAGTAATTTTAGAATAGAGAGAGAGCGCGCAAGCAAGACCAGTGCCACACAACATTTAATTTGTCAACATTGATTGGAACTAGCTGTGGTATGGTGGAAAGAACACTTAAGTGTTTTTACAGTCAGAGATCCTGAGCTCAAGTCCTAATTGTGTCTCCCAGGGACTGTGTGAACTTTAAATTAGAATAATAAAACCTCCCTCAAAGGGTTGCTGTGAGCATGAGCTTCTCTCTAAAGGGCTGTACGAATGTCACATTATGATCGAGTGATGATTGCAAAGGTGGTATTTATGAGAAACCCCACAACACAGTGGAAAGAACAACACATTTGGAGTGAGGCAGACCTGATCTCACCAGCAGTCAGGCCATAGCTTTTCCTCTTGGAGACTATTGGACATTGGGCGAGTTTGTCTCACTGAGACACTTATTTTTAAAGTATAAATTTGTCTATCCCAGAGGGTTTGTATAAGAACTAAAACAATTTGTGTGCTCAGGACCTGACCCAGAGAAAACTTGATGAGAATTAGTTTTCCTTTCCCTCCCCACTACTCAGAAAGGACCCTGTGATAAACATGTAGAGCAAAAAATAGATGAGTGTGACCATCTTTTACGGAGCTGGGAAGATGGCAGGTAATGAGTAGCTCTAACAGAAAGCAGATGCTCAAAGGGTATGATATTGTTTTCTGGAAGCTCAAGGCTGATTGATTCTTGTGGAAGGATCATGAAAGACATCGTGGAGGAGGTAGACTTGAATGCGGCCTCGACAGTGGATGCTTGAGGAAAGGGACTTTGGAAGACTGGGAGAAGAATGCAGGTAGGTCGGGGGATCTTAGGTAGGCAGGAGTGGCTAGCAACTAATGGGCGATATTACTGAGCGGACTCTGTTTTCTATTGCGACCATCACAAAGTACCACAAATTAGCAGCAAAGCCAATGCAGATGCATCTCGATTTTTGTAGGTCAGAAGTTTCACATGGGTCTCTCCAGCCTAAAATCTAGGTGTTAGCATGGCTGTGCTCCCTACTGGAGGCTCTGGGGAAGAATCCACTTCCAAGCTCCTTCAGGTTGTTGGCCAAACCAGGTCCTTCCCAAGTCCCTGTTTCTGTAGCCCTTGCCTCCATGGCGATTGGCTGGGGCAGCCCTGAGCCCAGAGAGGCCCGTCAGCAGTCCTCAGATGCAGCCACTCCATTCTTCACACCAGGACAGCCAGTGTCTCTCATGTCCCGAATCTCTCTGACTTCTCCTGCTGCTGCATCTCTTCTGCCTCTAACTAGAGAAAGTTCTTTATTTTTAAGGACTCGTGTGATTTGATTCGGCTCACTCAGATAATACAAGATGATTTCTCCATTTGAACATTCTCGGCCTTCCTTACATCTGAGCTGTTCCTTCCTCAGGGATTAGAGTGTGGACATCTTCAGGGGCCCATTCAGCCTACTGCACACTTTCCATGTATTATCTCATTTAATGTCCTCAATAACTCCACATAGCTTCATTCTGTCAGTCTTGGAAGGCATTCAGTGTAGTTTGTCTAGACACAGTGTGGGAACATGACCATTTAATAAATAGAAATATAGTTTCTAGACTAGGTGGAGGGCTGCATGCTTGTAATCCCAGTACTTGGGAGGTTGAGCTAAGGATTGAAATATTGAGGCCAACCCCAGCAATTTAATGAGAACCTCGGCAACTTAGGGAGATCCTGTTTCAAAATAAAAAAATAAAAAGGGCAGGGGATGTAACTCAGAGGGAGAATGTCCCTTAGTTTAATTTCTGGTACAAAAAAAAAAGGAAAAAAATACAGTTTCTAGACTCGATTCTGGGAGGTCTCAGGAAGATGTGATGAAGCCTGACATTCGATTTTATTACATTAAACATCTCCATTAGTGATCTTGGAACATGGAGTATTCAACTTTTTAAATGCAATTCACTGAAGATAACATAATGGCTAAAGTTACAGTCACCAGAGAGGACAAAAGAAATGTCGGCAGGAAATATTTCCCATTAAACTTGAGGGGAAAAAAGCAAGGAATGCAAAACATCGATGATCACTATGATAAGGAAATCTGGAGAGAGACACCATAAAAAAAGAGGCCCACAACTGTCCAAAAGCACAGAAACAAACCATACTGAAGACAAAATACCGTAGTTGGCCTGGGCACTGTGTTCCAGATGTGCGAACTTCCAGATGTCGCAAACTTCTGTGCTTTGGGCACAGCTGAAGGAAGCCTTTGGTAAGGTACTGTGCTGGCCTCCTGGGTACTGGAGAGCAAGCAATGCTTTTGAGAGAAGCTGAGGCCGAGCTGCACAGGAGAGGGCTTGTGGCCCTCCCTCTTCACCAGCAGGTCATGCTGGGCCGGCCCTGAGGGCAGTGTAAGGGTGCCCTGGGAGTCCCCTGAAGAATCTCAGGGACCTCCTGAATCTGCCCGACAACATTGCGTGCACCATGTTGATTGCTAGTTACTTGACTTTTTCCTTTATCAAATGGTGCGCTCCACAAGGCCACTGGAAGAAAACACAGGTTAAAAGACTGCCCACAGAAGTGGCTTTTAATCTTTTTTGGTGTCCCAGATCCCTTTATAAATTTGATAAATGCTATGGGGTTTTTATCTTCTCAGAAAAAATGCACAATCACACAAATATTGGCATACAGTACCGGGGATTCTTGAAGTCCCAAGGTCATTTTGGAAGCCCTGGGGAATGTCCTGGTTTATATCAGGTTAAGAATAGCTGGTTAGAGAAATGGCAAAGGTGAGGCTCCCTTGCTACGGTCATTGTCACATCCCCCGCTCAGTGCCCCCAGTGCCAAAGTGCATTAGGAAATGATGCTAATTGATTGCACATTCTCCTGTCAAGCTTGGTTGTGGTTTCAAAAATCTACCAGTTCTTCAGAATTGGCACCCAAGTTGAATCTCAAAGTCGGGAGAGGAGCTAGGAGAAAGACTCACTGAAGTCTAAGAAAACTTTCCATGTGGAAGGAGAGGGAAAAAGCTGACCAGGATGAGGACAGAAAAAAGAATACTAGACTAGAAAATTAGGATATTTTTATGACCTTGAGAGAGTACTTTAGCAGAGCTATGGGGCTGCAGCAAGAATACAGTAGGGTAAATTGTCAGGCTCTTTTAATGTATTAGAATACATTAGAATATATTCTAAACTACCAGCCATACACATAGAGATCTATGTACTAGGATGTTTACTGTGATATTATTAAAACAGGAAAAAAACCTGGAAATAGTGTAAGGGCTTAATATTAGGGAATTCTGTTAATTTAATATAATGAATCTATATCAGGAAACAATATTATATTATAGCAAGGAAACCTCATTTTAAGTAATGGAATCCTGAATCAAATTAGATCAAGCAAAGAAAGCAAAAAAGGAATTTATTGGCTAATGTAACCGAAGAGTCCAGAAGTTGACTAGCTTTATAGGCAGGTCTGGAACCAAATGCTCAAATAATGTTCTCTCTCTCTCCCTCTCTCTCTCCCCTCTCTTCTCCTCTGGGTTAGCCTCATTTTTAGACAGGATTCTCTAGATAGTAAGAAAGAAGCCCCCCAGAGTTTTCAAGTTTGCTAGAGCTCACAGTCTCAACAGTATAGAAAACTTCCTTATCTTCCACATCTACACCAGGCCCCTCCCCTAAAGAAGCCAATTGGTCCTGTTTCGGTCACATGCCCATCCTTCAACCTCCTGTTCTGCCCAAAAGGGTGGGGTTCTGTGAATGATCAACCTGATCATATGTGCTTTCCTTGATAAACTTACCAGAATCATATGCTATGGGGGAATCTGCCAAAGTGAATGAAGATGAGGTACACACACGCGCACGCGCACACACACACACACACACACACACACACACACACGTCCATCATAACTGCAAACACTTTTAAAAAAGAGAATGTAGTTCTGTATTCATGGGGATGAAGGCTGGACACTTGGGGAGGGGTGGAAAGACAGGTCCCTGGTAGTTCTGCTGTTTCCTGTGCCTAGAAGCCCCCCCTTTCCACTTCTGTAGGCTCATGACTGCTTGTGATTGGCAGAACAATGTCCCTTCCCCAAAGATGTCCTCAAACTTAATCCCTAGCATCTGTGAATATGTCACTTTACATAGCAAGAGGGACTTTGCAAATGTAATTAAGAATCTTGAGATGGGAGGTGATCCTGGATTATCTGGGTAGCCCAATGGAAAGATGCCAAAAGTACATTGAGACTAAGAAAAGCAAGTGTATATGATTTTATCTTTATTTTAAAATCTGTTCAACTTTCTTTATGCATATATGTCTATATATGCATAAAAATCTGGAAGATATACTTCAAGATGATAACAAAGTTATTTCTGAGGGGTTGTGATAGTAAGGTTTCTTTTTCCTTTTGCTTATATGCAGCTTCTAACTTTTCTATCATGGCTGTAGATATCTTCCTTAATTTAAACTACTAAGCCCAAGGGGTAAAGAGGAGGAAGCAGTCATTAAAGGGAAAGGTGGATGGTAACTTAAGCAAGAAGTATGTTGAAAAAATTGTTTATTCATTTATGCATTTATTTGCATGGGGAACACTGGAGCCTGTTTCTAAGCTGAGACATTGGCCTGGAGGAGCTGAAGAAAGAGAAGGTGCTTGAACAAGGGGAAGACACAGAGAACAGGATCCCTAGGACAAGGGTTGAGGGGGGAGTACCCCATAAATCCTACGGATGGAGAGAGGAAAGGCCAGGAAGAATCAGGTGGTTTTTAATGAGAGGGAAGTAATGAGAGGGAAGGAAATCAACCACTATATCTTCTAAGGAGATATAGGCCAGGGAGCTGGTGTGGGCTTTAAGAAAAGTGGAAACAGTTGGAAAATGTGCTCTGGGGAATGTGCTGAGGGGTCAGCCAGGATCAGTAAGGATTTCTGAGTGGCACCGAGGGCCCGGCTGAGATTAGATAACAGCTAATCATAGCAGTTGTATGACTTTTCCCAGTGACGCTAAGCAACTTGGGAATGCAGGGTGAAGCCTGTGGAGAGGAGAGGGTGCCTGGGGCACCACAGCTTCAGATTCTGGGCCAGGTGTTCCCATTGCAACTCAGTGGCCTAACTGAGCTTCCCCAGTCAGCTTGGCCTGCTCCATGCATATCACTCGGCCCTCCATAAATGGCAGAAATTATTCCTGCTCACGATGACTCTTGAGGGAACGGATTCAGGGCTTAACTGACTTTAAAGGGACCAGGTCCAGATGGATGCAGTGGGGGGATCAGAAAGCCAATCACATACAGGAATTTGAAGGCACATGTCTAAAGAAAAGATTTTCCTAGGAGTGTATACATTGTTCTCTAGCCTCTGGGTGATGAGATTTAGAAAGAAGAGCTAGTCCTGCAAAAAAAAAAAAAAATTGCAAAGGAAGGGGCTACATTATAAATTCAGAGACAGAAACAACTCCAAACTCACTCTCTGCTGTTAGGGCCCAACCTGCTGCTTCAGGGGCAACTGACTGACTGCAAAGGAAGGGAGACTCAGCTGATAGAGGTGATGCTGCAGGGCCATCTGAGGCGATGGATCCAAAATAGAAATGAAATGAATCTGTTATTGGGATTGGTTGAGTAGCTAGCTTTATTTCCATCTGTTTCTTCTTATCTTTTCTCCAGTGTCTGAATAAGTGTTGACTCAGTGTTCTAATAGGCCCTCAAAGTCAACAAAAAGAAAGTCGGGCATGGATTTTGTTAGCGTGTCCCTGATTTTATTGGACCTTCCCAGGTGCAGCAGCAGGCTTGAGTCCCATCTCCCTTTTTGCCTGTGGTGCTACAGGCAGAAGCAAAGAGCTCCGACTGCGGATGCATTAGCTGGGTTTAATCCCAGCTTCCTCAGATTGAAGTGTGACCTTGGCAAGTCACACAGAACAAAGAACTCAACATATTTTATTTGCATACGTGGTTCCTGCTCCTCTTTCTTAACAAAATGCTCTTCTTCAGTTTTGTTACCTGTAAAATGTGGATACTATCAGTATCTATTTCTAAGAGCCCTCTAGAGTATTAAATGAGGTAATGCATAGACAGTGTTTGGTACAATGCCTGGCAAATAGAAAGTAATCAATAAATGTTACTCCTTGTATAAGATTATCCTCAGACTTCCCTATAAATCATTCTCAGTTATTTGTTTGTTTGTTTGTTGTGGTACTAGGAATTGAACCCAGGGGCATTCTATGTCTGAGCTGCAATCCCAGCCCTATTTTTATTTTAAAACAGGGTCTCGCTAAGTTGCTGAGGCTCACCGGGAACCTGCAATATCCCGTCTCAGCCTCCCAACTACTGGCATTACAGGTTTGTACCACCATGCCTAGCTTTGGTTTTCTATTTTCTATTTAATTTGTTTCCACTCTGTTCTTTATTATTTCCTGTCTCAGCCTCCCAAGTCCTGGAATTACAGGTGTGCACCACCACACCGGGCTCATTCTCAGTTTTTCAGTGAACTTCTACCTGCTAAGTTGCTAAGTTGCTCTATTGCTCTATGAGCCGCAATTAGATAGGATTCCAGAAGATAAAACAGCCACAGGTAAAGTTTCTTTTCTCTTCTTTAGAATATTCCAATTGCCAAGCTTTGTGGAACAAGTAGATAGAAGCCTTTCCAACAAAAATCAGCGATGTGTGTCTTATCAACAGCATCAGTGTTGTAAGGGGCAGAAAGCTTGGCCTCTGTGGACTAGAGGGAGGGAGGCTGTGTATTTCCAGCTGAACCTAGTGGAAACTTCCCAAGACCAAAGTCAGAACCAGGCTGCAGTATTGCTTTCTCCACAGTGTTGGAAAACAGATTATTCCATGTAAAATCTGAGTGAAAATACAGAGTCTAGTATAGACCATATCCTAAGAGTGGACAGAAACAACTAATAATAATTTATTTATGTGTTTATTTATGACCCAGATATAGTACTAAGAACAAGACATATTTTATTTCAATGTTGCTTACCTCTAGCCCTTTGCACATGTGGTTCCTGCTTCTCTTTCTTAACTAGAATTCAGCTGAGCTGCCATTTTTTCCAATAAATCTTCTTTGATTACCCCACCCCCAAGTCCACCCTCTTGAATGTTTCCCCCGCATCCTGTGTGCCCACTGTGACACTCGTCACACTATAGAAATGAATTATCTATTTATCTCTGTCTCCCTCTTGAATGGAGAACCCATGAGCACCGGGTTCTCTACCATGCTTACTAGGCTACCTGACATCTAGAAATCTCTCAATAAATATATTTAGAATGAAACCATGTTAATCCTCTTGAATGAAGTAAACATTACTTCCATTTGAAAAATAAAGGAAGTAAGCCAGGCATGGTGGCACACGCTCGTAATCCCAGTACTTGGGAGGCTGAGACAGGAGGATCACAGGTTCTCAACCAGCCTCAGCTACTTAGTGAGGCCCTCCACAACTTAGTGAGACCCTGTTTCAAAATAAAGAAGAAGCTGGGCATGGTGGCACACGCTTGTAATCCCAGCACTTGGGAGGCTGAGACAGGAGGATTGCAGGTTCGTGGCCAGCCTCAGCTACTTAGTGAGGCCCTCCACAACTTAGTGAGACCTTATTTCAAAATAAAGAATAAAAAATAGGGCTGGGGGTGTAGCTCAGAGGTAGAATGCCCCTGTGCTCAATCCCTAATACCACAAAAAAATAAAAATAAAAATAAAAATAAAAGAAGTAAAGCTTGTTGTCACACAGTTTGCATACACTTACAGAGCATGATATAGGTAGAGATAGGAACTGAACAAATTCATAGCATTAATTCTAGTGAGGTACTATTGACTGTTGAACTGTTGAAGGTTTCAAGCCTGTGGTCTGCTGGGTTTTTCTTTTTTTCTTTTTTGTACTGGAGATTGAACCCATGGGTATTCTACCTCTGAGATACACTGACAGCCCTTTTTATTTTATTTTATTTTATTTTTTTTTGTGGTACTGGGATTGAACCCAGGGGAATTCTACCTCCGAGCTACACCCCAGTCCTATTTTTTTTTATTCTTTATTTTGAAACCGGGTCTCACTAAGTTGTGGAGGGCCTCACTAATTAGCTGAGGCTGGCCATGAACCTGGATCCTCCGGTCTCAGCCTCCCAAGTACTGGATTACAAGCGTTTATTTTGAAACCAGATCTCATTAAGTTGCTGAGGATCTTGCTGAGTTGGTGAGGCTGGTCTCGAACCTGTGATCCTTCTGTCTCAGCCTCCCAAGTACTGGGATTGCAGGCCTGTGCCACCAAACCCGGTTCTGCTGTCTTTTAATACAGGAACCTTAGAAGGAGTAAGAGAGGAGCTCCATACTGAGACTTCTGCCCTAAAGAATCAGAAAAGTTAAAAACCGGAGGATCCGGGGGTTTGCGGCCAGCCTCAGCTCTCTCTCTCTCTCTCTCTCTCTCTCTCTCTCTCTCTACCTACCTAGTGAGGCCCTCTGCAACTTTGTGAGACCCGGTTTCAAAATAAAGTATAAAAAATTAGGGCCAGGAGTGTAGCATGGAGGTAGAATGCCCCTGGGTTCAATCCCCGGTACTGTAAAAAAAAGCAAAAAACGAAGAGGGAATATTTTTAGTAATTATGGGGGAGTACTGGAGACTGAACCCACAGGCATTCTACCTATAAGCTATACTCCCAGCCCTTTAAAAGTTTTTTTTTAATTTTGAAACATTATATTGCTGAAAGTCTCGCTAAGTTGCTAAGGCTGGTCTTAAACCTGTGATCCTCCTGTCTCAACCTCCTAAGTACTGGGATTACAGGCATGTGCCACATGCCCAACTAGCATAGGTATTTAAAGATATGTGTTTATGCCACTCGAAATCTTCTCAGATACCACCAGTCATACATCTTCCATGTTCTGGGAGCCCTGGAGTTCCTCTGGGGTAGGAGGAAAATGGGTTGAGACATGGAAGTAGCTGAGTGAGTAAGGCTATGAGGCTGTACACCTAAGTTAGAACAGTTCAGTGTTTACTTGGCTGTATGAAATATTTCATTTGAAAAAGGGTTACACTGATGAAAAGCAAGAATTTTGAAAGCTACCAGTTTACCGATTGACAGCGGCCACTTCTTATGCATGTCCTATGCACTGGAATTTTGTATACTTTAAACTTTACACTCTGCAAAGGTCCCATAACTAATGGATGAGGTGCTGGATATTGAGAGATTGAGGCACCTGTGCAAAGTTACACAGCAAGCAAGTGGCAGAGTTGGCCTTCTAACCACGTCTGTCAGCTTCCTTTTAATTTTAACATACAGCTTTGGAATTTTTTCAATTCAATAAATATTTAGTGTGATTCTACTACTTTCTAAGCA
This sequence comes from Glis glis, assembly GCA_004027185.1. NCBI lineage: Eukaryota > Metazoa > Chordata > Mammalia > Rodentia > Gliridae > Glis > Glis glis. Next base: position 45,166 of record PVJS01007617.1, on the reverse strand, counting down.
CTTATTAGGTTTTGGGGTTAGAAATTCAAATTATCTATTGGAAAAGACAAGCTGGTAGATAAATATATACACAGAATGTTTTGGAATCCTGTGCTCCAATGAGAAGTAGAGGGAAATGTACTGGGTTCCACCTGGTGGAGTACTCATTTAGGCTTCTCATAGGAGGTGATACCTCAATATACGGTGGTGACAAGGATGCTGAGAGAGATGGCAGTCAAGATTTGGGGGGGGGATTTTTAAAGGGCTTTGTATGTCCTCCACACTAAAACTCGGAGTCCTGTGCTTTGGAAGTAGCATCATTTTAGTGATTTATGCTCTTCTGTTCTTTTCCCTTTTACTCCCTTAATATTTAGTTGTTTTGAAAAATTCCAGCCTTACCTATCAAGGGATTTCTTGCCATTTTAGGAGGAAAATGGAAAGATGTTTGAAGAAAGATGTCAGGAGAGCAGAACCCCTCTTGCCCAGGGTGGTGGGGAGATATTATGAAGTGGAAATGGTGAAACAAGAAAATTCAGAGAAGATTATACTCAGAACCCAGTGGGACAGGAAAAGGGTTTCTATGTCCAATTCCCATACACTACCTAGAGATTCTCCTTCTGAGATAAATTTTGGAGGGTCTGAGTTTTATTTTATTAGGAGAAGTTAACCAGCTGGCTTCTTCATCAAAGTGTAGTTGCCGTAAGTTGAGATGGGCTATCTCCTTCGGAAGACCTTTAGTAAAGGCAGTGCTCTATGTTCAGGCAGTCATGAACCTTGCATACCCAATGCCCACTTCCACCTGCTACCACCTCCCTCAAACCTGCCTGAGCATGAGGATGGAATGCTGATATTGAGATGCATCTTCTAGCTCCAAGGTCAAAAATAGCTTTCAATATTATTGGGATCTTTTTTTCAAATAGAATTTTACCCATAAACCTAAAATGTAAAATGTAAAACTAGAGTGTCCTAATAGAATTGTGACTGGGGACAAGGAGCCCGTCCATCCCTTTTGGCCCCTTCCTCACTCATGTGGAGGCTCCAGTGTTCTTCCTGGGCCCTTTAGAGATGGAAGGAGTTTGGTTTGAAGACACCACTCTAGACTGCTATCTTCAATCCTTTCCCCTCATGAGCCTGGAGACTGGGCATGGATAGACTTTCTGACATACCCTTCAGTGGGTATGACCAGAGGCCCTGATAAAGGTGATTAGGGGTCTAACTTGTGGGGACTTTCAGTAACTGTCTATGTGACTTCAAAGCATTTGAAAGAGGATTTTGCATCTTACTGGTCTGTGAAGTGGTTTGATGAGGTACCTTGTTGCATCCCCAAGTCCTTGTGTAAGGCCCAGTGAGGGAAATCCCTCCCTCTCTCCTTCTCTCCATCGGGTTTGCCATGAAGAAAGTAGAACTCATTAGGAAATCTTTTCTGACTTCCTTCTGGTTTTCTCCCTTGTTAGGCTTCCTGTAGGCATCCTCTAAGTTGTAGGGGGCTCAGTTACCTTCTTTTATTACCTAAGATCTTTTTCAATGCCCTGGGAATCTGATATGTCTTTCCTTCAAATGGGGATGGTGGTGGTTGTTGGGGTCCAGAGAGAGGAGGGGATGGACAGTGTCCCTTGTGCTTCCGTGAGTCCTGTGTCACATGGGTCTGGCTCTGGGTCAGATATATGAGATCCACGGGAGTCAGGTGTGATCAGGCCACCCCACTGGAGTTCATCTGGCCCCAGGAATAATCCTTGGCAGTTCAGGAGCAGAGTTCAGAAACTCACCAGCAAGGACTTCGAATTTCAACTTGACCTATACCCACCTGTGTCTCCACGCCTTACCTATGCATAGTCTGCTGCAATGGCAAATTCTTCAGGATTTATATCAAGCCATCAAACCTTAGCTCATGGAGATTCTTCAGATGCTATGGAAAACGGCCAGCTGCATGGCCACCTAGAATCTAACAGGGATATGGAAGTCAGGTTATAGTTATCCATAATACCACCAGGGAAGGGGAGATAAATCTGAAAAGTCAGTTTGGATGGTTGTAGCCAGATATTGGAGGAATCTGCAAGACTTGAAAAATTGGAAAGAGGCCGGGCGTGATGGTGCACGTTTATAATTCGAGTACTTTGGGAGGCGGAGACCGGAGGATCTGGGTTTGCAGCCAGCCTCAGCTCTCTCTCTCTCTGTCTCTCTTTCTGTCTCTCTCTCTCCCCCTGTCTCTCTCTCTCTCTCTCTCTCTCTCTCTCTCTCTCTCTCTTTCTCTCTTCTTAGTGAGGCCCTCTGCAACCTCGTGAGACCCGGTTTCAAAATAAAGTATAAAAAATAGGGCCGGGGGTGTAGCGCGGAGGTAGAACGCCTCTGGGTTCAATCCCCAGTACCACAAAAAAAAGAAAAATTGGAAAGGACTGAACATTTGAGCAAGGTAACACCATCTAGTCTGGTAATCTCCACCAGACACAATAGAGTTAACATATCCATTATCAACAATTTCTAAAGAGGTGTAAAATAGCTTAAAGACAGTGAAAAAATCATAAATACACCCATGAAACTTAAGCCAGTTTTGGCCATGGCAAGATCTCCCTTTATGAACCTTCTACATTTTTCAATATCCATTACACACCTATCTTTTACTGTATGATTTCTCAAAGTGGCAAAGTAGTAAACACATTTATTAATGACTCCCCAAAATATATATATGTAAATATATATAAATATGTATATATGTAGCTTCTCTATAGCATATAAAACTAAAACCCATAAATACATAAACAAATTATATGTAGTAAACACTCATTAGTCTATCCTTTTACAAATGATCTAGGTATCTAATAAATATCCATTAACTCAATTTAGCATCAATTCAAAGTTTGAAGTTACCTGAAGATCTTGGAAATTATCATCAACCTGGCATACTATAAAATGTAATTGCTGTTGAAATAAAGTTTGTCAGAATAATGATTCAATTTGGTAAAACACAAATTTACATTTTTCATAACCTTGAATATTTAGTGGAAGTAATGCTAGCTGATTCTATCAGTGAACCTGAATAGGTTTAGGAAGAACATACTGAGATAGAATGAAATGTATGCTTATATTATAATTAACTCGAACTCAAAGAGAGCAGGTGTTTTTATTAGACCAAAATTATTAAACTAGTCTTGTTGGTCAAATATTTATCTACATCACATAAACTTGAATTTTTAAAAAAAGTTTCTGAGTTAATGTCTACAAAATGCCTTTTAAAATATTTTAAGTATTTGAAGCTCAATTTACTCCATTTCTAGGAATTTCAAGAACACTAAATTATGTATGAGTTTATTTATCTCTAAGCCAATCAGAAGGATACAGTTAGCTCCTTAAAGTGATTTTATAATATAATTTGGTAATACCATCCAGAGGTAGGAAAATACTACACACTCCCATAATGAGAAGCTTTGGGGGCATTTCCAAATTACAAACATATAAAGAGGACATTTATAACTTCAGTTCTAAAATTTTAACCATGGGTTAAGCTTTATCCTCTTCTGTTCTCAGTCCTCTTTCCCATATTGTACTTTGAGAATCCTACATATTCCTCAGAGCTCACTCTAAATGCATTTCTCTCTCAGAGACTTATCCTAGCCCCCAGCAGGGCATAACCCTTGTATCTGATCACTTGAATAAATCAACTTGGATTTGTTATTTGTGTATATTTCTCATCTTTTCTTCAAGTCCAAACTCATTTATAGTAGAGACTAAATTCTCTTTTCTTCTGGAGTTACCCATTCTGCACCTACTGTGTTCCAGACACACCATATTAGATACTTTCTGTGTGTGTGTGTGTGTGTGTGTGTGTGTGTGTGTGTGTGTGTTATTGAGGATATTGGGCATTCTGCCTTTGAATTATACCTCCAGCCCTATTTTTATTTTTATTTTGAAACAGGGTCACTTTCTAAACAGTAAGGGACCAAAAAGGCAAGGTCCCTATCTTCATGGAGATTATAGTTTGAAATTTGATGTACTTTTGTCATTCCCTACAGGGTTATCAATAGTTTGTGGAATAAGTTGATAAATGAATGAAAAACCTCAGGCTTAGATTTATCCTGACACTGAAGATTAGGTAACATTTGGGAGGGGGGGAGTGGCAGGCTATTATGTACCATGAACTTGAGCACTTTGTATAAATAATTTAATTTAATTCGCTTAATATCCAGATTCTGTGCTGAGCACTTTATATACTTATTTCTAATCTTTACAGCAATATTGCAAGGAAATAACATTATCCCATTTTATGTAGAAAACAACTGAGGCCCAGTAAAGTTTTCCAACCTGCCCTAAGTCATGATGCTGATAGGTGTCAGGACAGGGATTTGAACCCATGTCTGCCTGAATCCAAAGCCCTGAGTCAGACTGATGAGTCTGGTTTAACTGACTAGGGGAAAGCTTAGGTTATATATTCCATACAGTAAGTCACAGGTGAGTCTTGACCTAGGGTATCTGTACCTTAGTCACTTGGTAGCAGGCTGGACCACACCAATGCGCTGAGTTTTCCTCCAGCCCTAGTTATGTGGGTCCAAGGGGTGGCATGTTGTGTGCAGATGGGGCAGAGAGCTCTCGTCTGCTCTGCTCGGCAGTTGGGGCAGGGCCTACCAGGGAACAACAGTAGCCATTTGTGCCAGAAGTACACTCCTCCCTCTGAGGCCAGAAGTCACATTCCTTGTTTTAAGATCAGTGCCCCAAACTGGGTCTTTCACTGAAGCAATGGTGTGTGTGTGTGTGTGTGTGTGTGTGTGTGTGTGTGTGTGTGATTAATAACTAGTATGACTGAATTTTTCCCCTTGTGTTTGCAACAGGAGGTTGAACGACTTCATATTCAAACTCTTAAGAGGTTGCAGTTAGTTCAACTGGCACCGATGCTGGAAAGGAGGGAGGTAAAGGTCGCTGCCTTCCATCGAGGCATGGAGCAGCTTCCTCACCTCCTGCAGGGTCAGCAGTAAGAGCTGAGAGCTTTTAAACAATCCACCCACCATGTGCCAGGGCTTTGCAGACATGATCACATTTTATTATCACAGCAGCCCTATTATCTTCCTCAAGTTACCTATGAGGAATCAGGCACAAGAGTGACTTAAGACCCTTGACCAATGTCCTAAGACTCATAAATGTCAGTGGGTAGGACCTGAAACAGACTGAATCTAAAAGCTGTGCTCTTAATCACTACATTATATGGCATCTTCAGACAAAAACACCAAGGAGCACTATGGTCCATGCCCCTTTCGGTGTGTCATTGCTGACCTTCTCATCAAGACGTGCTCCACCCTCTTAAAACTAGGATGATTCTGTGACTTATTTTGATTAATAGAAAATAGCCAAAGTGATACATGGGGGTCCTGCAGCCTGAACCTCTTTGCAAGCTTTCACTCTCACCCTCTTGGAATGCAGAGACTACTACGTTATGAAGAAGCCCAGGCTGTTCTGGAAGACAAGAGGTCCTGTGGAGCAGAACCAGGGCTCTCCAGGCAACAGCCAGCACCAACTGCCAATCAAGGAAGACCATCTTGGATGCCCCAACTTCAACTGGGCTTCCTCTGCCAGCAGCTGCACCTGTGAGCCCAGGGAAAGCCAGAAGAACCTCCAGCCCATCCACAGAATTGGAAAATAGCATAAACCATTGTTGTTTTAAGGCACTAAACTTGGGGAAGGGTCTTAAATTCATTATCCATCTTGGACTATCTGCTTTTTGGCAATTATGATATAATGATAGGAAATATGAGCTGGAGGAACTTTAAGGCAGCACTTAGTTTATCCTTTTATTTTATAGAGGGAAAAACTGAGATGCTGAGAGGAGAGGTGACTTGTCCCAAACCACTGTTTCTTATAGCCTGAGCCGCAGTTAAACCCTAGCCTTCAGAGTCACATTTCTAGAGTTCTCTTTACTATACTGTCCTCCCTAACTATGCATGCAGTAAGAAAAAAAAAAGAGTTATTTAGAACTAATTTTAAGGATCAACCCTGAAAGCTGTTTATGGTCTTAAACTCTGTTGACATAAATGCAAAGAGATCCATATGCCAAGGACCCATACAATGCCAGGAAACCATGACTGGAGACCATGCAGTGAGTTGTTATAATTGAATATACATTGTCTTGTGGAATTTGGTCATTTATGGATGTGCCATCTCCTTAGTAGGTTAATTTTTATCTTGGCTGCTTGCTGGGTAGTCTGGAAAATTTTAAAGAACGTCTAAGGTGTGGCCCAGGCATCAAGAGATTTAAAATCTGCCTTGGGTAAATCTAATTGGGTGGTCAGGGTTGGGAACTACCACTCTGAATTGTGAATTCCTAGAAGAAAACATTTTTTATGTCCAAACCCCGTGGGGCACCATTCAACATAACTGTTGATTTAAACTGGGGATATGATGCTGAAAGTACTTAGAGAAAGCAGTACTTACAGAGGTACATAGGCTTTGGCATAAAAAATATCTCTCCACCTCTCCATCTTGCATTCAGCAGCTGTGTAACCTTGTACACAAGTCTCTGAGCCACTTATAAAATGAATATAAAGATGATACCAACTTCTCAGGAATGTTAGAAGGCTCAGCTAAGATTATTTAACTTTTAAGAAGATGCTTGGCAACAGTAAAGACTTTGTCATGTGTTGTTATTTCTATTCAAAATAGAGAGTGTAGCTTTAAAAATGGAAAATGATTGTAAGAATTTAGGCAATACAGAGTTATAAAGAAAGTAAATAAAAATCACCTGCAATTCTCTCATAAATAAATTTTGTTGTTTTTCTTCTACATCATCTATGTGTCCCTGCACACACAGACACACATGAACAAAAACACAATATTAAAAACAAATATGGGATTGTATTATGCCCAATTCCCATGATAATAACTACTTATAAAGTTAATAGCCATGGATTGTAATTACCATAATGTTTATCTAGTTTAGTGATTTGGTGAGCAACTGAAGGAGGTGAGATAGATAGGATAAAATGGAAATAAGAGCAAAGCCAGTGAAAACTTGCAGGAAAATGAAACAATTTGAGGACGTAATGATTTCTGAAAATTATGTGAAGATTCCACTGAGGTGTGCCCATTTCCTCTGATGTTTCCCACAAGAGCTTGTGAATTTACAAAGATGAAATGAAAATCTCGGTCCTGCCCTCACTAGAGAACCCCCCAACCCTCCCCCCAAAAAAGCCTCGGCCACAGCCTGGGAACCCTTTGGGCCAGCAACAATAATTTGCACATGGTTTTAAAGGTAGGGGGAAGAGAATGGAAGGGGGACCTAAATGTGCTTATTCAAGTTAACTATTAATTTGGGGAAAGCAATTTTCATACCCAAGCCAACCTAGAGTTGATCCAAAAGTCAACAGTTAAAAGAGCCAGAGCAAACACACGGGCCAAATCTCCGAGGCTGAGATTGTCTGGCAAAGAATCCAGCTTGGGGGAGGATGGGAAGACAACTGAATCCTTTCCAGTGCAAGCCTCCCCCTTCCCTGGACTTAATTCCTAACAGCGTCAGAGCCTCATTGTGTCTGTTGGCCAGGGGCCTCTTCATAAGGACCCTCTGTTTACAGAATCGATGAGGAACAGATGAAAGGTGGCTGTAATCTGAAACAAGGACATGTCCAGCATGGGCACACCGAGTTTGGCTCCTTTAAAATGCAGTTTTTGCCAGAGTGATGTCTAGGTCTGCTTGGACATCACTGCTCAAAATAGCCTTGGATTCCTCTTTGCAACGTGTCTTTAGAGCCCCACAAGAAACATGTTATTTTATAATACCCTGGTATGTTTTGGCATGAGGATCATCCTAAGCCTGCCTTTCTTTCTTTTTCTTTTTCTCTTTCTTTCTTTCTTTCTTTCTTTCTTTCTTTCTTTCTTTCTTTC
>PVJS01007617.1:0-37227 GCA_004027185.1 Glis glis | reverse complement strand
ATTACAGGTGTTCATCATCATGCTTAGCTGAGGATGCCAGAGGAGGAGGAGGAGGAGGAGGAGGAGGAGGAGGAGGAGGAGGAGGAGGAGACAGCTTCAAGTTGGAGAAACCTGTGAATCCCACTTAATCTACTTCATAGCTGTGTGACCTTGGACAGGTCTCATATGCTTTATACATCTTAATTTCCTTTTCTGTAAAGAGAAGATCAAGATGTTTACCTTCCTCCCATCACTCGTCAAATGGGAAAGTACTTTGCTGTAATGGTGTCCTCCTCCAAGCTCACTACCAGACAAACTGGTCACAGAACAGAAAGGATCACTGACCAAATTAAAATGCTCAAATCACACAGGTCCTAAAATCAATTTAAAGTATAATGAGAAGCAAGGGAAAACCTTAGCACTCTGGATAGGGTGTGATCGAAGGACACTCTACCTGACAGCTAGGATAGGTGGCATTCATCTGTCCTGTCGGGCATATCAGCTTTCCCCACTGATGGTTGGGTTATAAGACCAGAGTTCAGGTTTGAACAAAGAGCTCCCATGGCAGAGAACACGTGATTGCTGTATCAGAGAGGGGCAGGAGCCAGAAGGGATGCCATCGATTTACAGCCGAATGAAAGCTTCACAAACATTGACTGCTCATAAATGTTTAGTGCCTCAATATCTCATGCATATTTAAGACATCATTTACATTCAGTGTACAGGCTCCTCATGAATATTCAATGCTTTATCAATAATAAGTATCTTTTGGCCCTTCTATCCCTTTCTCTGCTAAATATATGCATGCCATGGTTTCTAACCTATCTTATGAATTTCATAATCTAAGCTTTCTCTTGTTCTATAGTATAATTGAATATTCTCAAAAGCTACAACAAATATGTATTGCATTTAGAGTTTGAAGGTTTTGAGGCAGTTGTGTCAATACAAGTGATGCAAAGTGTCCTGGCATGGGCTGGCAGCCACAGTGGATCGAACACCCTGGGACTCCACAGTCCAGCACTGGTGTTTGACGTCCATTCTTCCAGCCCTTTTGACAATTTCTTTCCATTATTCCCTGTATTAAATCCCTTTTGTCTTGAATTACTCCAAATGGTTTCTATTTCCTATACTGAATCTTGGTTCATATCATCACCCTATTTCAAAACCACAGGCCATTTATTCCATACTTAATTCTGACAATGACCCCAAAACATTTTAAGGAGAAAGGAGATGATAGTCATCCTGCAGTGCTATTTCTTACAAAAACCACAACTACATGACTGGTTTAGGAGAAAGCTGAAGCTCCGATCTCAAGTGATTATTTACGATCATGCATCTTCTGAGAAGCACATTTGAATGTCATTCTAGGTTCAACTGATACCTGACTGCACATTCTTTCCACTATACTGTGCTGTTAAGAATGTCCTGGGTTCCTGTCTGCCCCTCTACTTGTTCATTCCCCAAGTTTCTATTGCATATCTACCATGTGTTCCATGCCATGCTAAGCACAGGGAACACACATGGTCTTACCCTAATGGAGATGAGGCAGATAAATGAGAAAACCCAATTACCAGCTGTGAGCTGAGCCCATGACGGATGAGGCAGAGGATGCTGAGGGGATAGTGAAGAGAGATATCAGGTGATCTTACTTGGGCATCAGCGAAGGCTTTTGGAAGGAAGGGGCTCTTGGTGTTGGCATGGAATAGCCACCCTATTCGTTGGTCCCAGATATAGCTCTGGGACCTCCAGAGCAATGCTGCTAGGCAGGGACACTGGCAGAAATGCTCACACAACATGGCCCGATCTCAGGCAACCTTGAGCAGACACGGAGCTGACCCTGGTGGTTCTCTGTCTGTACTGCCAAGCCACAGTGCTGTCCCTGGAGGTCCCTGCTCATTCTCAAAGTGGACTGGCTCTCAAGCGCCAGCACGCCACAGGCTTGTTCTATTTAGTTGTTGGCTCTTTGCAACTAATGTGCTTCTCATTAATGGTGGTTTTCACAAATTAAATTAAAAGCCTTTGATTTACTTTAAACATAGATCTGGCTAAGTTTCATTAAAGCTCTCCTATCAGGAGGGAAAAAAAGATTTGAGAGTTGAAATCTCAAGCAGAACTTAGATTAGGTAAGATGCCAAAATATCTTAGCTGTAAGTGCGTATGGGCAATTTTTTGAACTCCTCTAAACTCCATTCTCTTTATCAGAAAAATGAGATAACAATAATCCCTGCTTGAGAATATGATTGTATGTGGACTAAATAAAGTAATGTGATTGTTCTCATTCCTGGTAAGCTTGCCCTCGGAGATACTCTGTGCCTCCCCTTCATGGCCTGCAGGCTGCCTTGCCCAGCTCCTGGATCGGCAGGCTTCCATCTGGGGATGGTCAATGGGAGGCACTGGTGGGAGATTGCAGGGTGGGAGGGAGGGAGGCGCAGGTGTTCCTCCTCTTTCCTTCCTCTGGCAAAATCTCCAGCAGGCACTGTTTCTCCTCCATGGGGCCGGCTTCCTGCAGGCATAGCCACCGTGGCCTGGTTTCAGCAAGTGAGCCCAGCACCTTGGCTCAGGGAGCACCACCTCCTGCCTTTCTTCCTATAACCTCAACTGCCAGCAGCTTCCTGCAGAGGTTCCGTCTGGGCCAGCTCTTCCTGCTTGGCCATCACTTCCTGCTTGGCTTCTCCCATCTTCTGTCTTTTCTTTAGCCATCTTCTGGTGCTATATTCTTTCTATTTAAAATACTTAAAAAGGATTCTGTTGTCCTTATTGGACCCTGACTGCTGCAGTGAGTGAAATGCATTTGCCTGGTAGGATTCATCTTCTCAATGAACAATTAGGCAAAATATTAGGCAAAAGAAAGGAAGTATAGATAAGGAGAACACAGAAGATTGGTTAGAGATGTTTCTTAGGGTTACCGGATTTCTTGGCCCAATGTCTCGTGACCAGGTGTTCAATAATCAGTGGCCATGATAAGGAGGACTGTTCCCCTTCTCCCTAAGAATCGACTTTAATGAGGAACACACCTTTGTTTGGAATAGAAGGGTAGAAAGACCTATGGGTTGCTGTTGACAATTAGCAGCCCCTCCAGTGCCCTGGAACCTGGTCCTGAGAGCTGGAAAGGGCTGGCCTCAGCTGCAACCACTGGGCTGCCTGGAGGGCTGGTACCCCTGCACAGTCTCCCCCTAATAAAGAGCAGATTTTTTCCACCCCCACAATCTGGGAAGAGAGCTTCTCCTCCTCCCCCCAGGAATAGAGGAGGAATGTTCCAAGAATATTCGCCTCAGCTATTCAGCCCAGATCTTATTTTCACATTCCCATTGACAGCTTTCCAGCCCGACACCAGTCTGTTGTTTATGTCCTGTGGTCATCTTACTTTCATTCCCAGAACAACCCAAGTCTGAGGCATCAGGAATGGGTCTCTGAACAGAGGTGGTAGAGATTGCCACAGTCTGTGCCACTGGGAAGGAAAGTGGACAGTCCTGGGACTGAGTTCCTGGCACGGTGTAGGGAAGAGGAGGTGAGTGTCATGACTCTTTATAACCAAGCACCCAGGATGGGGCGTGGCACACCAGGGATGAAGGAGTGCAAGCAGTACTGTGATGGGGATCTGAAACAAGCCTACCACCCTGCCTCGACAATGACTGTCAAGCACCTTTCACGCATACTGCATGCGATGGGGTTATCAGGTCTACTTTATAGATGATGAAACTGAGTCTCAGAGAAGTTCAGTGATTTGTGCAAGGCTGCACAGGTGGTCAGAGATAGACTTAGGATTCAAAGCCACATCTTTCAGGTTGCAAAATCTGCATTATTTCAACAATTCTGCACTGCCTTCCTGACATCTTTATGGCAGAAGTTTAAGAACACTCTGCAGCCGCCTTGCATATTTTGCAGCTGCCCTCACTAAAAGCCTGGGTGGACCCCAGTTGGCAGAGCAAGAGACAGAATGCCTCTGAACCCAGTGGAATTCACTGAGGTCAATCCCCAGGGTCTTTCCTGCAACTCTGAAGCTAAACACCAGCCGTTACCCAGGAAACCAGAAGCCATCTGCAGAGGCAGGGGCTCTATGGAGGAAAGGTTCTCTTTGATAGACCTCCCATCACCCGAGGGTAGAAATGAATAATATAGAATGTTGGCCCTTGTGGGTGCTTCAGTGGCTGGGATGAGAACCAATGTTTTATGTTGAGATCAGTTACCACTGTAGTGAACAGCCCTTAATCCAGAAGAAGCCTATAAAACAAAGGAACAGCCAGTATGTACCTACTTGATAAACACTGCTCTTGACCTTACATGTCTATCGTCTGAATCTCACAGGCATTACAAAGGCAATCACATTTACACATAATACTCAGGTCTGTAGGGTATTGGGCCTCTACCTACTTGAAGGTAGGAGGACCAGTCTGACAGAAACGTGCTCCAAACATTTCTGAGAAACCCCAGGGATGCTTATACATGTCCAAGAATCAGATAAGGTGGTTTCTTGCCAAGCATTGCAGCTGCTGCTGGAGACTAGATGCCCTCATTCCCCAATACTAATGAAGTGAGAGAGAGATAGATAGATGATAGATAGATGGATAGATAGATAGATAGATAGATCCTTGTGCCTTGTGTATCACCCTGGGCCAGGGGTCCACAGTGTCAGTCTCACAGATTGGTGTGTTTCCTGAAAGACCTATTTACATTCATGCACACATGCCCTTTCCAGCTGTGCATCATGACCAGCATGGGCCATGATCAATTGTCAGCTAGCAGAGTGGATCTGGAGCCCTGGCTCCCCTCCAGCTCTGGCCTATTCTGGGCCTGGCTGCCTGCTGGACCTTTTTATTCTGGTGTGTAATCAATTACAGGAGAATCCATAGTTCCTCTTGGCAAATTTGTCTCTTATCTGACAGTCTGTGTATATTGTCTTTAAACTCCACTGGTAAACAGGATTCAAGCCCTCCCTTTCTCCTAGTAGAGTCTCCAGTTCTCGTGTAAATCAGCAAGTACAAATGAGTATAGGGGAAAAGGAGCAGTACCACTTTTGGGACTTGGGGTCAGGATTATTTGAAGCAATGGTTTTATTTCAGCCAGGATTACTTTAAAACATGAGCAAAAGAACTAGTGCTTAGCCAACTAGCCATAGGCCTACAATTAGAATGATAGATTATTAGTTATGAGGCAGGACTTTATAGATAATGTAGGTCAGTGATTTCCAACTTGTGAGCTACATACCCAGGAGCCTGTGGATTGTAGTACACTAGTTCAGAGAATGCCAAACATTATTCAGATTATGAATACATAGTACATCTCCCACATATATATATAATGCTATTTTTCAAACATATATTGAAACTAATAAACTACAAATGCATCTCAAAATTGTACTACATGCATGATAGTATGTATATATACTACCATAGTATATATATAGTATGTATTTATATATAATATAATATATATATATATATCTACCAACATAAAAATTCATCTACACAGTCAGGCATGGTGGCACATGCCTGTAATCCCAGTACTTGGGAAGCTGAGACAGGAGTATCACAAGTTTGAGGCCAGACTAGGCAACTTTGTGAGACCCTGTTTCAAAATAAAAAATAAAAAGGGCTAGGGGTATAGCTCAGAGGTAGAATGCCCATGGATTCAAGCCCCAGTACAAAAACCAAACTCCATCTACACGTATATGGGGGTGGTTTCAGAAATTATTTGATATAAAAAAGGGTATGCTCATATTCAAAAACTCTGTGGAACTTTGCCCTAGGCCTGTGTTTCCTAAAACCAGCAGGGCAGGGCTTGTGAAATGCACCCAGACCAAGGAATCTGCACCTGGCAGTGAAGGCCAGGGAGCTGCATTTCAGGTTCACTGTACCTGATTCATCTACACAGTGAAATGTAGAACTTCAGCTCAGGTCAACCACTTAGCTTATGGGTGAGGAAATTCAAGCACAGAGGGTGGAAATGATTGCCCCAAGGTCATAAGGCACATGATCAGTAGAACCTCGGGGCCCAGAGGGAGGCAAAGCAAGCCACTCCTCTCCCGGGAAGGGTCTGGCCAATGAAGACCACGGGACTCTCAGCATGTCAGCAGGAACTGTCTCCGATGAGTAGATGATCTGTCTTCAGTGGGTTTTTACTATTCACCCTCATCTCTCACAAACCCCCACCCCCAGCTGAGGCTGGCCTGGGTATATGTCCAGCACTTTCTGTCTCTGGGTAGCAATTCTGCTTCCTGATACCCCCTCACCCCCTTGCCTTGGTGAACCTCACCAGGTCTTTGTCCCAGTTACAATTGCTCTTCTCTGAATGTTTGCATCTCCCCAAATTCATAGGTTGAAACTGAATCACCAATGTGGTGGTATTAAGAAGCGAAGCCTTTGGGAGATGATCGGTCACAAGGGCGGAACCTTCACGAAAGGGATTTAGTGCTCTTATAACAGAGGCTGATGGATCTTGCTCACCTGGCTGCACCACCTAAGAACCAGGAAGGGGGCCCTCATTAGACACCAAATCTGCAGGTGCCTCATCCTAGACTCCCCAGCTTCCAGAACTGTAAGAAATAAATGTCTGTTGTTTATGAGCCACCCGGTTTCTGGTATTTTTGCTATAACAGCCTAATCGAACTAAGATACCAAATCTGTCTCTGAAATGTTTTTTCAGAGACATCCTAACCTTACTTACTCTGTTGGCACCTTGAATCCCCTCTGTTCTTTAATGTGCACTTGTTTTTGCATTGCTTTGTGTGTGGACGGCTCAGTTGTACCTTATATCGTATCTGATGCAGAGCTGTGCATGCAGTTTCTTGCTTGATGAATGAATGAAGTTTGTGTCCAAATATGCATGATGCAAACTCTAAAAATGTTCAATGTGGAAATATACATCATTCAGCCTTTTGTTTATGTACAATCACTTATTGAGCACTTAGTAACAGGCTCTGAAGATACAAAAAATAAACCAAATGTGGCCTTTCTCTCAAGGAGTTTGTGTACTGGGGGTTGTTTTTTTTTTAATCTCTCATTAATGTTTGATTTTTTTTGCACCTTGACATAAACTTATTTTTTGCAGCACCTTAATAAATAATTATTTAACTTGGTAAGCATTTAGCAAAATTGTGAAGAAAAGCAATCGTCAATGGAAACACAAATCCTTAATGAGTGCTAGCATACTCATTCAATTACAGAGCATATCCTACATTCTGGGATATTTATAAAGTGTCTCGCATGTTCTTCCTTCCATGAAACTTTTCAAGTGTACTTATTTTTTCCTCTTATTTTGAAATTGAAACAATGGAACGAATTGGTTGTGGCTGAACCAACCTTCTTGGGGAAGAAAACTGGAGTAGTGGAGCATCAGAAACACCAACTCCAAAAGTCTAAGCCAGCTGCTTCACCTTTGCCAGACAAAGTATAGATCACAGGGTGGGAGGAAGGGGACAGTACATTCAGGGTGGTGATGGCTGACAGAGTTACAGTAAAGTACAATTTCCAAAGTTGCTGCTATTGTAGAATAAGGTAGCACTCATTAAAAATAGAAACAAACAAACAAAAAACAGTCACAAGTAATAGTCCTCCAGCCCCTCCCTGATTTGCATGCATAAAAATAAATTTTTCAGGAAGTAATGTCTCAGGACTGCATACCAATCCACTCTGCCTCAGGGGAGGGGCTCTTTTAACTTGAGCTATGGTTTGGGGGAGCAGGACCAAGATTCTGGAGGAAGGGGAGAACGCAAATGGTAGTAGAGGATGTTTATTCATTATGGTAACTCGTAATCTAGTGAAATTCATTTTGAATGCCTTACGTAGCAGTGGCCTACATAAAATTTGCACAGAGATGTTACAAGTAGCCTCTCATCCCCAACAGGGAAAATGTCATGTCAAGACTTCAGCATCCTCAACATACATGGGACATGAATCTTTGTTCCTGGTGGGAGGGATGAGAGTCGCCTGGCTGGGAGGGCAGAGATGAGACCCCGCCAGGTCTCATTGGCAAGGATGGGGTGAGGGATGCAGCCAGCCAAGGGGTAGACCGGGAAAGCTGGAAGGTGCACTGTTATTTCTATTTTCTTATTGGAAAAATGAAGTAAATGATTTATCCCAAATCCCATCGAATGTGATGTGGGGTTTCAAACCTGGCTTTGGATAATAACCAAAGCTGTGCTCTTTGTCACCACCCCTGTGCCCAGATAGTTTTTCTGCATCTGGGTTTCATAAACACTGAAGCCAGGCAGTTGCTGGAGGAGGGAGAAAAGTGATGACTCACTAGGGGCAGGCTGCAGACCTGGGTGATTGATGAATTCATTATCAGTAGGTGAGGTCAAGTTTTGCAAAACAACATCAGAATTTACCGAACAAAGCTCTGCTCTCGGCAGTCTATGCAAAAAAAAAAAAAAAAAAAAAAAGCCAAGATATAACTGTTCTATGATGAGAAGCTCTGTGTCTCGACAAGCCTTCTTACCCATTTACCCTGGAGCCCTCTCTCCTTCAAGGGTGGCTGTCTAGAAGCAGTCTGGAGAATACAGATTTAAAAAGTTTGTCCCCAGGCCTCCGTTGCCTGACTAATTGTGTGGTCTCCAGCCAGTGAGTCACCAACCAATGACTCAGTTTTCACATCCTACGCAGGGCTCAGAGTTTGACTTTTGGGATCCTGGGGATGGCTTTATATGGAGGTGACATAGGCCAGTGATGGGTTAGAGAGGCAGGAATCCTGGGCTATACTTAACGAATCAGAGATGCTCAGGGGTGGCTGTGAACAGGGAAACTGAAGTGTCCTCCAACGGGGAAACCTCCATTTCTGACGATGCCATGTGAATGCTGGGTGTGTGTCCTCCACTCTGTGGGTGGTCCTGTGTGACAATGGGCTGTCATCCACTGTGTAGATGGGAAAATCCTCTGTGTGAAGAAACATGGATTCACTTCAAATATGTCCTTTTTCAGCTACACTGAGAAAACTGGTATTGCTCCTATTTTCAATCCAGGCCACAAATCTACTACCATCTTCCAGGTAAATTCTGGGATGAAAAATTCACCTGGGATGTGAACAAGAAGCTCATAAGTTTAGCTGATAAGGACCATAGACTAAATCTTGAGAATAATCATGTCTTGAAGAAGTCTTCAGCCTCTGCTTGCTAGCAGGCAGGACATAGCTCAGTTGAGCATCCTGGAGACACAATTCCCAGACTGCTTCTGTAACCACCATGGGACACAATAAGAAGTATGGAAGGGGATTCTTCTTGTCACTAGTTCACCTCAGACCCCAAGATGATAAATATCAAGATTAAAAAATAAGTATGATAGCATACCCCCATCATGCAGATTTTTGAGGAAAAGGCCTTACATAGTTTCAGTCTTGGCCCTCAGCCAGATCAAGACTAGAGAAAAGACTGGAGAGAGAAATAGAGAAGAGATTCCTTTGGAAAGAGCTGTTACTATTCTCTTTCTTGGGGGTGCAGGGTGTTGGCTGCAGGAGAATGTGGACAGATATTCCTTCCAGTTGGAAATGCAGAGAACGTGCCTGAGCCATGCTTGAGAAAGTAGACCTGGGCTGGTACCTGGCTCCTGCTCCCAAGAGGTAGAGGAAGAGAGAGGTGACTTGCTATCTAGGTGTAGGAAACAGGGGAGTGTGCAGGGTGAGTTTGGACTGTACCCCCCAAGAGTGTTTCAGAGTAAAACATGAGGTCATTTCCTGTGCATTCAAAGTAAGCAACACCAGAAAGAACCATCATGTGACTGGGTCGTCTTAGATCTCACCTGAAGTGTTTGCAGGAGGAGTGAGGGGTCTGGCAGAAAGACTAGAGATGCACTGCTTCTCAATGCCTCAAGTAGCACTAGGAATAGAAATGCATCTGTCAAGGTCAAGGGACCTCTGGGACTGATGTCCCAGAAGGGAACGTTAGAAGAACCCCTGGCATGGCCCTGTGAGCACAGTCCTGCTCCGGCTCACCCATGGCTGCTTTGTTTGGATACAGGCCAGGCTCAAGTTAAAGCCATCCTATCTCCTAGCCCTTCTGTCACCAATGGCTTTGACTGTGATGGATCTAAGACAGCAGAGAGAGTGTGGTTGGGGAGAACCAGTACAGGCATCAACAGTAAATTGCCTTTCTGCCATGCTATGACTCATGCTTTTTCAACATACTGGTTACACAAACCAGAATAGATATTGCCTGTTTTAAATTTTGTTTTCTTAATAACTAATAGACATTTTCACTTTTCTCTTGGAGCCTGACCATATTTCTACCTTTCCACTCCTTCTTTCTGTATCTCATACTGTATATGGGCTTCTATGACAGCATACCATTTTGCATTATAAATAGTGGTTTACCAGTTTTCTCATATTAAAAGATGAGTTCCTTGTGACAGTAGCTATAACTTATTCATGTTAATATTCTCTGTACCCAACACAGTAAGACATATAGCTTATACGCAATCAGATCTTGTTAGATGAATGACTGAATGAATATATGCATATTGATAGGAAGTACTTGGCAAAAAGAGGATAGATTTAGACCTTGTGGAGCTTCTTGAATCTCACAGCTGCGCTGTGCTCATAGTTCCTACTTATAGGTCCCATCATGTTCCCTGGGGATATGGGTAGCTCTTTGCCCATTTGGATTTGTTAAGGGGAATCCCAATTATACTCAAGAGACAGCATGTCCCTGAGGAGGAATGGAGACACTGGAGAGAAAAGCTCCCTATCAGGATAAATAAAAAATGGGAACTGAGCCATGACAGCCTGATTTCAACAGAACCCTCTGTTATACAGAGAACAGTGGAGAAATTGTTCATGTACATCTCATTTCTAGTGGAAATATACAGACTGAGAAGTCAGTGTCAGCTTTGATTTCGTGCCCCTGGAGGAAGCTTGGTCAAAAGGCACTAAGTGGGCCTGTGTGGAGTCAGAGGAGTGAGTTTGGGCAAGAGGAGACCCTGACACTCAATCTTTGTTCAGTGGTGGAACTTCCAGAGCTGTGATGGCCAATCCAGCCCATCTCAACCCATCCCAGCCTTAACCCTGCACTTTTTGGGAACTCATCTCCCCTTGGAAAAAGACAAGCTCACAGCAGAAGAACTGGGGTCAGATCAGGTTTGAGGGTGAGTGTCCCAGTCTTTGGCTTGCTTCCTTGGAAGGAGCAAACACAGGGAGGCCCTGGAGTTGTGGGAGGCCAAGGGATCAAAGGCAGGCAAAACACTGGCAGATTTTATTCAACTATTCCAGGTCCCCTTAGAAAGGGGACCAACTGAAATAACCTGGAAAAGGCACTTACAGAGCAAAAGCAAAGCCAGTTGCTGTCTCAAAACTAATTTTAAGAATGTCCTTTCCTCTTGAAATTTCATCACCATGACTCATCGCACCGCAGGCCAAGATTCTGAAGCTCTGAGTCAGACTGGGCCCTGGGAGCTGCAGCTCACTGGGAGTTTTACCTAAATAAAGCCTGAGAGCCCAGCCTGCTGTGATGCATGCATCACAAACTTGCTAACTCAGCAACGCACAAGTCCTTGCACCTCTGCTGTTCACACCATTGCCACGTGGTTCTTGGGTCTGTTGGTGAGAGAGGCCTTCTCATAGTGATGAGACCCCTCTCTTTTTCTTGAACCTTCAGTTAGTACATTTCCATATCTTCTCCACTATTTAGTTGCTTTTCCACACCCAATCAGCACTGCTATTGAAGCTTTTTTGATACTTACAGCCAGAAGAGGTGTGATGGATGCAAATTTCAGAAAGGATCCAGGGTCCCATCTCTAAATGCCAATCAAGTGAAATGACATTTAAATTTGGATCTTAGAATGTCAGAGCTGGAAGGGGTCCTACCTTATGTCATCCACTCTCCCTGTCATTATATAGATAAGAAATTCAAGACTCAGATATTTTAGGCAACTTGTACAAGGTAACATAACTGGTTAGGAAAAGAATCTAGACAAGAGGTCAGGGTCTTCTCAAGTCGTAATCTCTTAACTAAACTGCCTCTGTTTTTATTTATTATGGTTCATATTAATCCCTATAGCCTACAAAACCCACACCCAGGTCCTAGAGGAGGCAGTCATTGTTTCGTGACCTATAGGAATGAGAGTTCAGGGCTACCTCCTATTCCTCAGTGTCCTGCGAGTTCCAGATCAATGACCTGAGAGGGCGACTGCCAGAGGCAAGAGGCAGGAGGCCTGGAGATAGGTGGGAGAAGAGAAAGGTGGCTGGTTGGGAGAGGCCTGGAGGTAGAGACAGTGTTTACCCAGGATGGTGGTGGCAGCAGGTTAAGCAAAGCAACAGAAACAAGGAACTCGGCCCTGAGGATGGTGACTTGCCCACTATCATGGGTGTGCATGGTGGGTGTTGCCATTATTGTAAGTGACATGCAAGGGACATGTAGTCAGGAGGTAAGATGCTTTGGCACTAAGCTGTGACAACTGGAATTTTGGGAATTGCAACAGAGGCCAGTTCACTCAGAGCTCAGGTGCAAAATGTTGTCATGAAGAACAGAAACCTCACGGGAGCCCAAGGATGGGTGCAGCAGTGTGACCAGAAGCCTGTCAGGAAAAGAGGCGGCCAGCTCTAGCCTCCGTTCCCTTTGGCTCTGTGGCTCTGCCCCTGATCTCTCCCTCCCTCTCTGTCTCTTGATGTTTCTGTATCTCTGTCTCTCTAATGTTTACACACACTTTTTCTTGACCTCTCTGTTTCTCTGTGGATGTACCCAGCCTTCCTGTCTCTGCTGCCTGTACTTCTCCTCACTTTAGTTTGCACATGGCCCAGAGTGGCTGCCTCTTTACCAACCTTCACCTCAGCTTCCGTAGCTAATGGGCTATGATTTTTCCAGATTCTAAAGCCGTAAGGAAGGAACCAAATTGGTCCAAATCCCATTTCTGGGCCTGGCCACATAGGTCACAGGCTGCTGCCACCCCAGGGGTTAGCTGCCCCCGTGTCAATGTCCAGGCCTTATCCATTCAGCTGTGCCACAGACGCAGGACATCCAGGCCTCAGCCCGTGAGCAGGGAGTGGGGCAGTGCAGACCGCAGGTACATAGATTCTAGCGTTGCCACTTATAGGACTTGGGACTTTGGACAAGACTCCTTATTTTTCTGAGCCTTAAAGTTCCTCATCTATAAAATGAGGGAAACAATGACTACTTCACAAGGTTGTAGAGAAGACCATAAAAATACATATCTGATGGACTGAGGCCTTGCCCATGTCACATACCCCGTAGATGATTGCTATCATCTAGCGGTATTGATTCAAGAGAATCCAAGTTTCGGGCATTCACAGCGCAGCCTGACCTGTGTCCCTCTGAACTTCTCTCTCTTTTGTCTTTCTCCATTTGGAATAATTTTTCTTTCTCCTCTTGATGTTTTTTAATTTCCCCCTGGTTGTCAGTGCTATGTAACCCAATGCTTGAGGATTTCGCAACAGGATGCGCTGGGGCCAATGTTTTCCATTTGGATGTGACTTACGCACTCTGCCCGGCTGCTGTCAATAACACCAAAGGGGTGGAGGGTGTGGTCTACTGTACTGAATAGTGCTGTGATCTGTGCTTTTTAAAATTGCTCCAGCTAAGGAAGGAAATTGTCTATGATGACACCGTTGGCTTTTATAACATAAATATGAAGCTCTGTGTTATTGTTTGGCAATAATCCTGAAATTTTCCTCAAGAAGTCCAGGACAAGTTGAGAGCCAGCTACAGAATGCAGAGATACATTTAATAAAAAGCAAAAATTCCTCCAGATGCCAGAAATGGTTATAAACAAATACTTTGCCAAAAAGACACAGCGTGCTCTCTCTCTCTCTCTCTCTCTCTCTCTCTCTCCCCCCCCTCAATCCCCCATCTTGCACATTGCAAGGGCTCCGCCTGTAAAGCTGAATGGATGATACGTATATGAGAACTTCAGAGTGTGAGGACTGGTCTGGGGAGAAGTATGTTGCCAGGGCCTTGAGAAATTAGGGAAAGAGTTACAAATGGGGGAAGAAGTCAACAGATGAAGACCAAATTCTAGCAGAGCCATAGTGAAGCTTGTTCCAGGTTATAGCAGGGAGGAGTGATGTAAAATCCAGGGAGAATCTGTAGTGAAAATCTGTGTCATTCCAAAAATTCCAATGAAAACTTGCCAGAGCTTGGACTGACCTCATGGGCGTGTGACCTGTTTGGTCGCACAGGGTCCCTCCCCCACTCAGAACAGCCCTACTCATGGTTTAATGTTCTCTGCCATTACCGTTTTGAAATTCGTACTCATTTTTGAACAAGGAGCTCTGCATTTTAATTTTGTACTGGGTCCTAAAAATTATGTGACTGGTACTGGCCAGAGAGGATTTAATCAACTGGAAGGAAGAATGAGAGGCCCCTCCTGGTTATCAGGGCAGGGAGTCCAGGTAGCTCGCAGTGATTTTGGAACCTAACAGAACCAGGCAGAGGTCAGTAGCCCGTCTGTAATGGGCAAGGACGGCAGCAACAACCAGCACTCTCCGTAGGGCTGGGACTTAAATGTGTCCCAGGGTGATGTGCTGCTCTGAGCTCTGGCCTTAGGAAAGCTGCCCTTATGGCAGGTGTCAGTTCTTATCCAATCGGCTATGGCCATGGGGGAAGGGCTCGTGGGCACAGCCAATCAGCTGTGGAGGGAGAGTAATAGAGGCAAAAGGGGTTTTAAAAAGACAAACTAGATATATATCCCAGCTCTGCTACTTACAGGTGCTCCGAATTAAGATTCCTGATGTCTCTGAGCCTTAGCTCCTCAAAATGGGGAAACAATACCTATTCACAAAGTTGATGAAAAGTCGACATGAGCTATATAGTATAGGAAATTCCTACCACTTTGCCTGACAGGTGTAAATACTTAACCAATGGTTCCTATTATAACCTAGTATTGATTTAAGAGAACTAAGGTTAAGGAAGATAGTTCTAATCTCATTGATCTCGATCTTGGACAAACTATTTCATATCTCTCAGCCTCGGTTTCCTTATAAGAACAGGAATAGAGAGATCCAATGCCTAAGAAAATGCCTTGCAGTAGGTGCTCACTAAACATATGTTAAATGGGCGAGTGATGCTATGTGTCCTGCCACACTATGATAAGGGATCAGAAAGCTATTTGCAAAGCTGCAAAGGATTTTGCAACTATAATAATTGTTATTTTGTTGACATAAACATCAGATTTATTACTTCGGGGAGTAATTAAATGTATTTGAGGTCACCTCACCCTGAAAATAAAATAACTGTCTGAACATTTGCCTGTTTGGGATTTGGGTCAATCTGTTTTTATTGGTATCATCTCATAGCTGACTAATCCCAGTGTAACCAAACTGAGCTGGGAGTTAGCATTGCTTTCCCCCCTTACCCTTGAGGCCTTTCTTTCTAGCATAAAAAGAAAACGCTATTATTTCAAGGGTTACCACTAATCAAAAAGTACAATTAATGACAAGACATTCACTATGCATGATTCCACATCCAATGGATTCAGAGTACGTCATTTCTTTTCATTATAGCTTGTGAATCATGAGGAATATTTAGGGAGAAAAAAAGAATCTCATTCATTAGCCTCAGAGATGCCAAGAGAGGAAATGCCTATGTACAAATGACATACAGCACATACTTTTCTTGCTCTGAGTTTACATATTCCATATGGGATAAAAGGAAGCCCAAATGTCACCGCCATACCAAGCGCCTTGAATAGGAGGATTGCCAGGCTTCAAAGAGGGAATAACAGTGTGGACATAGAGGGGCAAAAGATGAGCCTTACCAAACTGGAGTTAGCTTGAAATTAAACAGATTTTTTTTTCTTTTGGTTGTACTGGGGACTGAACTCAGGGGCAATCTATCTCTGAGCTACATCCCCAGCCCTTTTTATTTTTAGTTTTGAAAGAGAGTCTCACTAGGTTGCTGAGAGTCTCATTAGGTTGCTGAGGCTAGCCTCAAACCTGCAATCCTCCTGTCTCAGCCTCCCAGGTACTGGGATTACAGGTGTGTGCTGTTACTCCTGGTGAGACTGAATCAATTCTTAAGGCGTTGTGATACACATTTTCTGCTTTGAATGATAGTGTGACATGGTTAACAATTGCTACTGAGGTAGACCTGGCAATCTCCACCAAAAATCTGTACTTCAACTGGGCTTGGTGACATACTCCTATAATCCCAGTACGTGGGAGGCTGAAGACAGGAGGATCACAGGTTTGAGGACAGCCTTGTAATTTAGTGAGACCCTGTTTCAAAGTAAAAAATAAAATAGGAATGGGGATGTAGCTCAGAGGTAGAATGCCTCTAGGTTCAATCCCCAGTACCACAAAAACAAAGCAAAACAAAAACACACCCGTGCTTCTCTTTCTACTGCATAGAATCATGTCTCCCAGGTGTGACTGTGCAGATGAGTTCTCATGATGAAATCTGAGTGGAAATGATATGTGTATATCTTCTTTAAATAAATGTCAATACAAATTCTTTGCTCATTTTTACTTGGCTTAATTGTCTTTTTATTGTTGAGTTGAGTTCTTTATATATTCTGTATTGGGTGCTCCGGTGGATGCTGCTTGCTCTGTAGTCCCTCCATGGAAGGTTGCAGCTTTAGGCAGCTCCCTAAAAACAATCCGTGGTTCCTGCCATGGAAGGTCTCTGCACCAGACAGCTTCCTGAAGATTGTTCCGTGGTTCCAGCTACAGAAGGTTTTGTACCAGGCAGCTCCCTGATCAATAGTCTTCTCGCACAAAAACGACATGAAGTCTGATATAATAATTTGGAGAGAATTTAATAATTGGAGGGGTTAGGGAGGAAATAGAGATGACAAATTCTCCTGGCCTTCTGTAGTCAGGGCCCTTCTTATATTAAGGTTTCAAACAGAGCAAATGGGAAGAAGGTCACAAGTTGGTGAAGGGAGTGGTCATCACAAGTTAAAACTAGAGAGTGGCAAGGTGAACATTTCAGGGAGAATAGGAGGTCATCAATGTCCACCTTTCAGTCCCATCCGGTCCAAGGAAGCTTGTCTGCATGCAAACAATTTCCACTTAGCACATACTGTGTACATGGTTAAGCCAATCCAAATGGTACCTCATTGCGTGGGCTAAGATGACTCCCAACAATTCTGGTTATTAATCCCTTACTAGACATGTGATTTACATGTATTTTCTCCCATTTTGTGGATTGTTTATTACTTTTTTAGTAGTGTTCTATGGAAACACAGACTTTTTAATTGATAAAATACAATTTATCTATTTTTGTTGTTGTTGCTTGCAGCTTTGATGTCATATCTAAGAAACTAGTGCCTACTTCAAGGTCACAAAGATTTACACCTATGTTTTATTCTAAAAGTCTCATAGTTTTAGTTCTTATATTTTGACCTTTAAATCATTTTGAGCTAATATTTGTATATAGCATAAAGCAGGAGTCCAAGTTTATTTTGTGTGTGGATATCCAATTGTCCTGGCACCATTTGCTAAAATGACTTTTCTTTATTTATTGACTATTTTGGCACCCTTGTTGAAAATCAGTTGACAAGAGTTTATTTCTGGATTCTTAATTCTGTCTTATTGATTTATGTGTCTATCATTATGCCACTACTACACTACTTTGACTGCTATAGCTTTGTGATCAGTTAGTTTTTCTTTTTTGATTTTTGGTACTGACGATTGAATGCAGTATATTTTGAAATCATGAAGAGCGACTCCTCCAATTTTGTTTTTCTTTTTGAATATTGCTTTGGCTTTATCGGATCTTTGATTTTCCATTTGAATTTTAGAATCAGCTTATCAAATCTCATTAAATAAAAAAGCAACTGGGGTTTTATTGGGATTATTTCAACTCCGTAGATCAGTTTGAGAAGTATTGTCATCTAAAAAAACATTAAGTCTTCCAATCTACAAATGCAGGAAGGATTTCCATTTATTTAGATCTTCTTTTTTTAAATATATTCATTTATTGGTGCATTGTAGTTATACATTTTGATAAGTGTCAGGGTATCAGAAGCATGCATGCACACATTGCTCATTTAGCCCTTCCTCAAATCCCACCCTATTCCCTCCCCCTTCCCTCCTTTTCGTGCTCAGCATAATGATTGACTCTGATAAATTTGTGTATATACATCGTGTGCATTAGTGTGTTTCCCTCTTGCCCCCTCCCATCTCCCTCAGTTAGGTCCCCTTCTTGCTCATCTAAAGTCTTTGTCTGGAGTCCCTTCTAAGTCCCATTCTATCTAGCTTCCACATATTAGGGAGAACAACCGACTTTTCACTCTTTGTGACTGACTAATCTCACTTAGCATAATGTTCTCCAGTTCCCTCCATTTCCCTGTAAATGATGTAATTTTGTTCTTCTTTATGGCTGCATAAAATTCCATTGTGTGCATATCCCATAGTTTTGTAATCCATTCATCAGTTGATGGGCATCTTGGCAGGTTCCAAAGTTTGGAAATTGTGAATTGTGCAGCTATAAACAGAGATACGCATGCATTAATCTGGTAATTTAGTTTCAGTTCTTTTGAGTAGATTCCTAGAAGTGGTATTGCTGGGTCATATGGTAGGTTCATTCCCACCCTTCTGAGGATCCTCTTTTCCTATTTGTACTCCTTTTATTCCTTCTCTTGCCTTATTGCTCTGGCTAGAGTCTCAAGCACTATACTGAAAAGGAATGGTGACAGTGGACATCCTTATCTTGTTCCTGTTTTTAAGGGGAACTCTCAAATTTTTCCCCATTCAGTATGATGTTGGCTGTGGGCCTATTGTATATTGCCTTTATGATGTTGAGGTATGTTCCTTCTATTCTGATTCTCTGCAGTGTTCTTATCATGAATGGGTGCTGGATTTTGCCAAATGCTTTTTCAGCATCTATTGAAATGATCATGTGATTTTTGTCTTTAGTTCTGTTTATGTGGTGGATTACATGGATTGTTTTTCATATGTTCAACCAGCCTTGCATCCCTGGGATGAACCCGACTTAGTCATGATGTATGATTTTCGTGATGTGGTTTTGAATGTGCGTTGCTAGTATTTTGTTTAGAAGTTTTGCGTCTAAGTTCATCAAGGATATAGGTCTGTAGTTTTCTTTTCTTGAGCTATCTTTATTTGGTTTTGGTATCAGTGTGATGTTGACTTCATAGAATGTATTTGGGAGAGTCCCGTTTCTTTCTATTTCACAGAATAGATTGAGGAGTATTGGGATTAGTTCTTCTGTAAAGGTTTTATAAAATTCACCTGGGAAACCATCTGGACCTGGGCTTTTCTTTGATGGTAGGCTCCTTATTGCTGCTTCAATCTCTTTGATTGCTATTGGTCGATTTAAATTTTCTATATCTTCTTGATTCAACTTAGGAAGGTTGTACGTGTCCAGAAATTTGTCAATTTCTTCTAGGTTTTCCATTTTGTTGGAGTATAGTTTTTCAAAGTAGTTTCTGATAATCCTCTGGATTTCCATGCTGTCCATGGTAATATCACCTTTTTCATCTCTTGTTTTAGTAATTTGGGTTGATTCTCTCTTTCTTTTGGTTAGGTTGGCTAGTGGTTTATCTATCTTGTTTATTTTTTCAAGGAACCAGCTTTTGGT
The DNA here is from genome assembly GCA_004027185.1 of Glis glis. Lineage (NCBI taxonomy): Eukaryota > Metazoa > Chordata > Mammalia > Rodentia > Gliridae > Glis > Glis glis. The sequence continues at coordinate 17,771 of PVJS01007617.1, read as the reverse complement.
TTTCTTGATTTTTTGAATTTTTTTTATTCTTTACTTCATTGATTTTTGCTCTGATTTTATAATTTCCTGTCTTCTACTGGCTATGGGGTTAAACTGTTCCTGTTTTTCAAGGGCTTTGAGGTGTGTCATCAGGATTTTTTTGGGTGATTTTTCTGTTCTTCTTATGTGGGCACTCAGTGCTATGAATTTTCCTCTTAATAATGCCTTCAGGATGTCCCAGAGATTTTGATATGTTGTGTCTCTGTTTTCATTTGTTTCTAGGAATTTCTTAATTTCTCCCCTTATTTCTTCTCTGACCCATTGCTCATTCAGCAGTGTGGTGTTCAGTCTCCACATGTTTATGAGGTTTCTCTGGGTCTTCTTATATTTGATTTCTAGTTTCATTCCATTATGGTCTGAAAAGACGCAGGGGATTATATCACATTTTTTGAACTTACTAGTACTCACTTTGTGGCCTAGAATATGGTCTCTTTTAGAGAAGGTTCCATGAACAGCTGAAAAAAATGTGAATTCAGCTGTAGTTGGATGGAATATTCTGTATGGGTCTACTAGGTCCATTTGGTTTATGGTGTTCCTTAGGTCTGAGTCATCTTTACTGACCTTTTGTCTTGAAGATTGATCTAGTGGTGTGAGAGGGGTGTTGAAGTCTCCCAATATTATTGTATTGGGATCTATATGTTATTTAATGTCATGAAGAGTTTCTTTTATGAAAGCGGTTGCACCTATGTTTGGGACATAAATGTTGACTGTTGTTATATCCTCTTGCTGGATTGTTCCTTTTACCAGTAAGAAATGACCTTCTTTGTCTCTTCTGATAAGTTTAGGTTTGAAGTCTAATTTGTCTGATATCATAATTGCTACTCCTGCTTGTTTTCGTGTTCCATTGGCGTGGATTACCTTGCTCCATCCCTTCACCTTTAGTTTGTGCATATCTTTACTTGTAAGGTGTATTTCTTGCAGGCAGCATATAGATGGACTGTGATTTTTAATCCATTTTGCCACCTTATGTCTTTTGATTGGGGAGTTGAGGCCATTTATATTCAGCGTGATTAGTGAGAGATGGGTTTTAATTCCTAACATTTTGAGTTTTAATTTCTGTTTGAGTTAGTGTTTGTTCTTTGCCTAGTTGTTTGTTTGATGGGAATCACTGTTTCTCTGGTTCTGGTGTTTCCTTATTATTTCTTCCTTGTAATTAATCTCTTTGAGTATTTTCTCTAGTGCTGGTTTGGAAGATATAAAGTCTTTCAGCTTCTGTTTGTCATGGAAGGTTTTTATTTCCCTGTCAAATTTGATAGATATCTTTGCTGGGTAGATAAATCTTGGCTGGAAGTTGTTTTCTTCCAGAGTTTGGAATATGTCGCTCCAGGCCCTCCTGGCTTTCATGACTTGGTTTGGAAGGTCCAGAGTGATTCTTATTGGTTTGCCTCTGAATGTTACTTGCTCTTTTGCTCTCGCTGCCTTTAAGATTCTCTCCTTGGCCTCTACATTAGTCAATTTGATTATTTTGTGGTGTGGTGAACCTCTTCTCTGATCTTGTCTATTAGGGGTTCTATATGTTTCCTGTACCTGGGTGTTGACCTCTTTGTCTATGTTTGGAAAATTTTCTAATATTACTTCTCTGAATAGATTATTGATTCCTTTGGTTTCAGCTTCTCTTCCTTCTTCTATACCTATTATTCTTATGTTTGCTCTTTTAAGACTGGCTGAGATCTCTTCAATGTCCAATTCATGCTGTCGAATTGTTTTTTCTGATTTATATACTATGCGTTCATTTTTGGAGAGGTCATCTTCTAAGAGTGATATTCTGTTTTCCATGTGGTCTAATCTATTGTTGATGGTCTGTACTGATGCCTTCAATTCAATTATTGCATCCTTTACTTCCTTCAGAGCTCCTTTTTGATTCCTGTTCAGGGTGTCAGATTCTTTGTTTATTTGATCCTTGATTTTTTTCAGGCTCTCTTTGAATTCTTTTCAGAAATCCTGTATCATTTCTACTATTTAAGTACTGAATTGTCCTTCTGGCAATCTTTGCACTTCTGTGTTGGCGGGTTCTGTTGTGGGGTTGTGGGAGCTCATTGTTTCTTTGCTATTCTTCCTTTTCATGATTTCAGTTTTTTTATGTTTATACCTTTGTTGCTTTTGGTAGCTCTCTCTCTCTCTCTCTTTCTCTCTCTCTCTCTCACTCTGTAGGTTTTCTATGTCTAATCTCTCTCCCTTTATAGTTTCTTATCCTGGAGGTAGATAGTTGCTATTAGGTGAGCCTTAAAGGTGAATAGCCTTTACTGAATGGTTATTCTCACTTGCTCAGTATTATGTCCATTTGCAGGCCCAATTCTTGGTCTCCTTCTGTGATTGGGACCCTTGCCTGCTGCCTCTCACTATCTGTGCAGGCGACCAGTGCTGCTATTGCCCCTCTCACTGCAAGTGTGGGTCTCCGTGGTCTCCACTTGGGCTGTCCCTATGTCTCTCTCTGTCAACACCTATGGCAGGTGTCACCAGCAGGGGGCCCCGGGCTTGTGTCTGTCTTTGCCTACAGAAGTGGCAGATGTCACTTTGACCCGATTCTGTGCAAACAAGGAACTTCACGTTATCCACAGAGAGGGCTGGTTTGGTCCAATTTTTCCCCAGGTACCACAGCTGTATGTCCTGTTGTAATCCCTGGGGACTCTATAAGGGTGCTGCAACCCACAGGCTGCAAGTCTGTCCCACCCAAATGTCGCCAGGGACTGTCTGCTTATCCACGTGTCTACTGTGTCCCACAGCAGACCCCACTCCCACCTCTTCCAGGGCAATCTGCACAATCTCAGACCCTGCGAGTCTCTGTGGCCACACTGGGAGGTCTCCCCGTGGGCAGCTCATTGACTTACAGTCTCACTGAGCGCTGCTCTTAATCTCTGGGGTGAGGTGGGGCTCAGCCACCTCCCCAGGTTCTTGTCAGGTTCCGGGCACTGGGGACTCTGCCGAGCGTGGATCAAACTGCTGCTCGCTTTTGTCGCTGATTCTCTGCAGTGCTGGTTTTAGAAAAGGTCCCTGGTTTCTTTGTTGGTGGCCTGCAGAAGCCGCAATGCCAGTAGTCGCCAGCGTGGTCTGACCAAGATGGAGCTGCTGCCGCTTCTGCTGATGCAGCAGTTCGGGTCTGTGTCATGCGTGGAGCGAGTTGCTGCTCACCTTCACTGCTGCTATTCTGCAGTTGCTGGATTCACAACTGGTCGCTGGCATCTCTGTTGGTTTTGTGTAGAAACCACCATGCTGGTAGCCGCCGGTAAGGTTCTGCTAAGATGGCGCCGCTGCAGCCATTGTAGCCGCCACCGTTTGCTGTCTTATAGTTAGATCTTCTTTAAATTCTTTCAACAATGTTTTATAATTTTAAATGTGCATTTTTTCTACTTTTTGATTAGATTTATTCCTAAACATTTTATTTTTAATGCTACTGCAAGTAGAATTATTTTCTTAATTTAATTTCAAGATTGTTCATTCCTAGTATATGGGTATTCCTACTACATGGGTATTTTTGTATGTTGGTCTTATAACCTGAAACATTGTTGTACTGGCTCTAATAATTATTTATTTTTGAGATTCCTTAGAATTTTATATATACAAATTCATTTCATCTGAGAATGAGACAGTTCTGCTTCTTTCTTTCTAATCTGTGTGCCTTTTATTTTACTTGTTTATTTTTCCTAATTCTCCTGGCTAGAAGATCCAGTACAATGTTGAATAAAAGAGGTGAGAGTGGACATTCTTGTTCTTTGTACCTGATTTTACTGGAAACATTTTCAGTCTTTCACCACTAAGAATGATGGTAGCTGTTTTTTGTGGATGCTGGTAGGGTTTTTTTGCAGATGCTCTTCATTAGGTTGGGGAAATTTTCTTCTATCTCAGTTTGTTGAATGCCTTTGGTGAAGGGGTGCTGAATTTTGTCAAACATGCTTTCTGCATCTATTAAAATGAACAAGTGTTTTTTATCATTAATATATTAATATGGTACACTGCATTGTTTGGTTTTGTATGTTGAACCAAACTTGCATTCCTGGGATAAATCCCAATTGATCATGGTATGTGATCCTCTTTATATGTTGCTAGATTCAGTTTGCCAATATTTTGTTGAGGCATTCTACCTCCAACCTATACCCCCCGACCTATTTTATTATTTTATTTTAAAATAGGGTCTAGCTAAGTTGCTGAGGATCTCACTATGTTGCTGAGGCTGTCCTCAAACCTGAAATCCACCTGTCTCAGCCTCCCAAGTACTCACATTACAGGCATGCACTACCATGCCTGTCATTGGTTTTCTATTTTCTATTTAATTTATTTCCACTCTGATCTTTATTATTTCCTTCTCTCTGCCTGCCTTGGGCTTATTCTCTGCCAAGTTTGGTTCTTTTTTTAAGTCTTTCTTTTTTTAGTTTATTGGTTTCAGGCTTTTATTGCTATCTTAGTATAGGAATTTACAATTCTCATGAATTCTTGCAATAACCTTATAGCGGGGTAGGATTACCCCTGTTTTCAACGCAGAAACTGATAGAGGTTAAATGATTTATTTAAGGTCTCGCACACTCAGTCAGTGATGGAGTTGAAATTATAATGTCAGTCTTCTAAGTGAGGAACAATGGATTAGAATCCAAACCCACTACATGTTCCTCTCTGCCTCATTACTTCTAGCCACATCAAAATACCCCCCAGAAGCCCGGCATGGTGATGTATGCCTGTAATCCCAGTACTCAAGAGGCTGAGACAGGAGGATCACAGGTTCATGGCCAGCCTCAACAACTTAGTGAGGCCTTCCACACTTAGTGAGGCCCTCCACAACTTATTGAGACCCTGTTTCAAAATAAAAAATAAAATAGGACTGAGAATATAGCTCAGATGTAGAACACCCCTGAGTTCAATCCCCAGTACCACAAAAAAACCTCCCAGAGCATTGTAGCACCCACATCTTCTACCACACCATCTTACACTATTCTGTAACCAATGCAACCATTGTGTGCATAAATAGGAGTGTGTTTTGACAACTTCTATAATCTCCATGTGTGTGTATTTTGAAAGCTCAAGAAAGACATATTCCTTGAGGGCAGAAAGTATTCTGTAAAATTCCGTATCAGTGGCACCGAGAACAATAAATGGTTTAACAATTGTATACTCTAATCGAGTCTATTCAGTGCCTTATTTCATCTGTTGTGCATTTTATTTTCACCAAAAACCAATATACAAGTGATACTCTTGGACTCAGTAGCTCAGAAATGTTAGTATATGCCCAGGTCAGTGTTAAGAGGAGCTAGATTATAAACCTAAAACAAGGTCCCCAATTCCAAATGTTATGTGGTGGCTTTGAACCTGCAATCCTCCTGTCTTGGCTTCCAAAGTACTGGGATTATTGGTGTGCACCACTGCACCCAGATCATTACTGTGACTTTGTGTGCGTGTGTGTGTGTGTGTGTGTGTGTGTGTGTTACTGGTGATTGAACCCAGGGGCATTCTACCTCCAAGCTACACCCCCAGATCCTATTTTTTTTTTTTTGAGACAGGGTCTCACTAGGTTGGTGAGAATCTCAATACTTGCTGGGGCTGTCCTTGAACCTATGATCCTCCTGTCTCAGCCTCCCAAATACTGGGATTACGGGCATGTGCCACCACACTCGGCTCTACTATGACTTTTTAAATGCATATTTGTGCATGTCACTCCTTACTTAAAATGTCTCTGCCTTTTCATTGCCTACAACAAGGGTTTTCTACAGAAATGTGGTTTTAGGAAGTAGGAGGTTGAACAATTTTAATTTTAATGGTAATATATTTATTTTTAGTGTGATATAAGTTACACTAGTGGTTTTATATATTATTTTTTAGGGGGAAATCTTGAGTAGCTCCTCCCATGGTAATTTGCCTTCAAAGTTGACATGAATGACAGGTGCATTTTCCAGCTATGTGCAATGACCTTATAGAACATCGGTAACTGAACCTCTGCCTCTGCAACTCAAGACCCATACTGCGTGGATGACATTTTTTGGTACTAGATATTGAACCCAGGGGCATTCTACCTCTCAGCTATACCCCTAGCCCTTTTTTGTTTTTAATTTTTTAATTTAAAAAGAGACAGGTTCTTGCTAAGTTGCTGAAGCTATACTTGAATCTGCGATCCTTCTATCTCAGCCTCCCAAGTACTGGGATTAAAGGCGTATACCATCACACCCAGCTAGTGCTAGGCTTTCCATGCTAGGTGCTATTACAACATGAAAGAACACATGAAGGCCTCACAACAATTCTATGAGGCATAATTACCATTCTTCAATGAAGACATTGAGGCACAAAAAGTCAAGTAATCTCCCCAAGGTCAGACTTCTAGAAAGTGGCAACGCTGAAACATAGACCCAGAGTGGCAGCTCCAATGTTCTTGTGTTTAATCATCACATCAAAGGCTTGGGCAACCCAGGATGGTGGGACAGAAAAGAGTGAAGGTTGAGGAACAGTTCCTTTCTGCCTTTTTGGCCTCCTTTCATGACCTTTGTCTCATGTTACACTGGATGAGTAACGAATCCCCAGCTGTTTCAGGGCCCTTTGAGCCTTGAGGGCTCCAGGACAGCACCAGCGTTTTCTTCAGGGTTTCGACACCACAAAGACCCAGAGCCTGAACCCCACTCAATGCTGTGTCCACATCTTCCAGTGCAGCCTTCACACACACAGCCTGTCCGATATTGCACCAAAGAATATTAGAGGCCAGAAGAGACTTTATAAGTGATGCAGGGAAATTTAAAACATTTCTAGGTAAGGAAACAGAAGCTTAGGGAAGGAGAGCATCTCACCCAAAGTCACTCATCAAGTCACACACAGGGAGGACCAAAATTGGTCCCTGTTCCTCGGCCAGAGCCCTTGCTTATACACACAGCCAGCAGATATCTGTCCTCTTAAGCACTGCAGAAAAAAATTCTTAAAAGCATAAAATAGAAAACCACTATAGAGATCATGTGGAGGTTCCTCAGAAGACTGGGAATCGAACCACCATGTGACCTAGCTATACCACTCGTGGGTTTCAGAAGTTAGAATATTATAGCGATACATGCATATCCATGTTTATAGCAGTGCAATTTACAATAGCCAAATTATGGAACCAGCCTAGGTGTCCATCAACAGATGAATGGATTATAAAAGTGTGGGATTTACATACAATGGAATCTTATTCCGCCATAAAGAAATTATGTCATTTTCAGGAAAATGAATAGAACTCAAGAATATTATACTATGTGAGATTAGCCAGTCTCAGGAAGTGAAGGGTAAGGGTTGTATGTTTTCTCTCATATGTAGAAGCTGGAGACAAATTAGGAAATAAAAGCGACCGCACATAAATGAGGAAGGTACCAGTAGAATAGTGGAAGGGGACTTGGGGAGGGAGGTGGGGAAGAGAGAGGGGAGACTTGAAAAGGAAATAGTTCAAATAATGCTAAGTCTATATATGAAGTCACTAATACCAGTCTCAATAACATGTACAGGGAGGAGGGAGCAGGGTGGGGTCCAGAGGGAAATGCACCAGGAGTGGTGTGTGTGTTTCTGTCACTCTGAACCTTATTATAATGTATAATTGCAATGCACCAATAAAAGAATATAAAAATGAAAAACTGTAGCACAGGAGCTTGGAAGTTGAAGCTGTCCTGAGAGTGCTGGATCAGCATGTCACCCTTGGGGTATACCCACAACAGAAGAACGACATTTACAGTGTTCAGGCACATGAGTCCTTCATGCATGTATCCATGAAGCATCTTAAGAATAAGACATGTGCTAATGCCAAGAAAAAAGTCTCCACACATAAAGTAAGAGATTTGCCTCAAGACATGTGGGGACTCACGAAAGGGTTCAGGCATTCTTCAATCTGATTACATCTGAGGAAACACCGTCCACACTAGCCTCATTCGACTGGTTGAGTGCCCATTCTGTGTCAGGTGATAGGCACAGGGAATTCTGATGGCTAAACAGAACACCGCTCTCAGGAAAGCTCTGTGGACACCCACCTGCGAGAAGCGCTGAGGAAGAGTCAGGATGGGAGTGAGGTGCGTGGATCCCAGGGGAGAGAGTCGTTCTGCTGTAGCCTGCATGTGTCACCTGGTTTGAATCCTTTCTCTCCATCCTCCTGGATCTGAGGTCATCAATGAGTTACTTAGAAGCTCATAGTCTCAGCTTGATTTTGAAATGGAAGGAGGGTGGAATAACAGTATCTATTGTATAGAATGATTAAGTCAAGCCTGGTGTGGTGGCATATGCATGTACTTGGGAGGCTGAGACAGGAGGATCGCAGGTTTGAGGCCAGCCTTGGCAACTCAGGGAGACCCTGGTTTAAAATAAAAAATAAAATAGGGCTGAAGGTGTAACTCAGAGATAGAATGCCCCTGGGTTCAATCCCCAGTAAAAGAAGAAGAAGAAGAGGAGGAGAAGGAGGAGGAGGAGAAGGAGGAGGAGGAGGAGGAGGAGGAGGAGGAGGAAGAAGAAGAAGAAGAAGAAGAAGAAGAAGAAGAAGAAGAAGAAGAAGAAGTGGTGCTCATTAAGGGGGCTCTCTGTTCTAGTCCTCTCTCTACCATAGCAATGTTACTCAAGTCAAAAACTTAACTTTCCTGAATTTCCTGCAGGACTCATTTCTAGGTAGCAGGATATTACATCAGAGATGAAAGATACATTTCCCCTTTATTTGTCAGCAAATAATCTCCAGAAAAGCACTTTAGACTCATAGGAGGTAGTCTACAATAGAGGCATAGGTGTAGGGACTTCTGTGAATCTCCCTTAGAAGATGTATTAGTTTTCTAGGGCTGCTGTAACAAAGTATCACAGACTGGGCAGCTTAAACAACAGAAACGTTATTGGCTCACAGTTCTGGAGGCTGCAAGTCCATCATCAAGTCCGTCATAGAGGGGCTGGCTGGGTTGGTTCCTTCTGAGGGCTGTGAGGGAAGGACCTGTTCCAGGCAGCTCTCCTGGGCTTACAGATTGTAGTCATCTCCCAGCATATCTTCACTCTGTCCTCTCTATGTGTGTCTGTTTCAAGTTCTCTCTCTCTTTCTCTCTCCCCCCCCTCTCTCATGTATTTGCACACATGCATGTTACTAAGGATTGAATCCAGAGACATTCTACCTCTGATTCACACCCTTAGCCCTATTTTTATTTTTTATTTTGAAACAGGACCTCACTATGTTTATGAGGCCCTCACTAAGTTGCCCAGGCTGGCCTCAAACCTGCAATCCTCCTGACTCAGCCTCCCAAGTATTGGGATTACAAACATGCACCACCATGCCCAGCAGAGGAACCTCCATTCTTTATACATTTTTACACTATGGTCTTATGTATATTGTTGCTTCTTATATCTTACCGGTGAATTATACCTTTAATGATATTGAAATATTTTTGTTCTTTCTAATGCCTTTTTTGAAATGTGATTTGTTTGCTTTAATTTGGTAGTTATGTTTCATAACATTTCCTGCTTTCAAATTTCTGTGGTTGTTTGGTTTAGGAGTGTCTTCAAATTGACTTTTTCTGTGTGTGTGTGTGTGTGTGTGTGTGTGTGTGTGTGTAACTGGGGATTGAACCCAGGGGCATTCTACCTCTGAGCTATACCCCCAGCCCTATTTTATTTTTTATTTTGAAACAGGGTCTCACTAAGTTGCTGAGGGCCTAAGTTGCTGAGGCTGACCTCAAAACTTCCATCCTCCTGTCTTAGCCTCTCAAGTATTGGGATTACAGGTATGCACCATCAAACCCAGCTGAATCTACTTTTAAACCAAGGTTAATCTGTTCACATTTATTATCATTTTAAATATATTGGGATTTATTTTTCATATTTTTGTTTTCTTTTATATTGCTTTTTTGTTTTCAATTTCCCTTTTCTGTTTTTAAGTAGATTATTGATGTTTTCTTCATTTCTTCTTTCATTTTTCTTCTAGTGGTTAGATTAGATTAGACTCCAATTATATTCCTCTTGGTGGTGGAAGTTAGAATGACACACCCCTTTTATAGTATATAAGTGTCTATAAATAAAATATCTTTCAAGACAATAGGATTTACAGCTAATGAGGCAAGTGAATATTTAAAGAATAACTTATAAAAATGAAGAGATATGATCATATTTGGGCGCCAAATTTATGGAAAATTCTAATTATGCATAAAATGGAGATAATAATTTGATCTGCTCACCCTGTATCACAAGTGAATAGGGAGTTAAAAAGAGAAATAAAAGCTAGTTCTCTTCCATTGGTATTTATATTAAGCTAGTTATAGTTCAATTTAAGCATGCCATTTGAACTAATTCTCAAAGCTTTATCCTGACTTATGAGTTCAGCATGACTGGATAAATTTCTAAGCACAAGGAAAAACAAACCCATCTCTAGGTCAATATTGACTTTTCCCTATTTGAAGTTTTCTTTCTACACTGCAGCCCTCTGAATAGATAACAGCTACAAGGTAAGATAATGGACACAGTGTGGCTGACTCCCTCCAGGATTCCAAGCACCTTTTTTTAACAAGAGCCATGAGAAATCTGTATAATTTCTTATAAATCAAAAGAGGGAGTTATATTTGTTCAATATTTGCTTTGGATTTTGTTTACATAGCTCAAAATATTGTTGGCATGTCCTGACTGTTGTTGTTTTTTTGTTTTTTGTTTTTTTTTTTTTGTACTGGGGATTGAGCCCAGGGGCATTCTACCTCTGAACTACACCCTCAGCCCTATTTTATTTTTTATTTTGAAACAGGGTCTCATTAAGTTGCTGAGGGTCTCCTTCCTAAGTTGCTGAGGCTGACCTCAAACCTGCAATCCTCCTGTCTCAGCCTCCCAAGAGCTGGGATTACAGACATGCGCCACTACGCCTGGCTTATCCTGGCTTTTTATTTCTTTTTCTTCTCTACTCATGTTCAGTTCATTCTCCCCTTATAATGTTTCACCTCTCACATTCTATTGATTAATTCACTTGTTCATTTTTGTAGTCAAAATTTATCAAGTGCCTGTAAAAATGGCAGGCACTGACGACACAGAAATGAACAAAAGGTGTTCCTTTCCACCAAGGTAGAAGAGCTGGTTCCTAAAGGATGACTTCTAGGAATTTGGAGGAAATTCCAGGCAGAGTGAAAAGTATGCACAGAATTCTTCTTTACTTCTATGGTTCTTTTGTAACATGCCTGGCATGTCTTCCGAGCACTAAGCGATGACATAGAGAGCTTAAGAAAGTCTCGACTGAAGAAATTACAGGAAATGTGTCCCTTGGCTGATCCTTCACTCTGGGAAGAGCCCTCCTGCATGGGACTCATTTCCTTCTTGGGGGGCACTCGTGGATGGTTCCTGAAATCAATGTCCGAAGCATCAAAGAGAGTGGAGAAGAAGGAGGCTGGGGATGGAGTGAAATCACTAACTCCTGAGTCATCTGGAGAGATCGAGCCACATCCTCCAAATCCAACATGTGTGCGCGCTCTCTCTCTCTCTCTTAAACCCAGGGGCATTCTACCTCTGAGCTACATCCCCAGCCTTCTTTAAAATGTTTCTATTTTGAAATAGGGTCTCGCTAAATTGCTGAGGCTGCCCTTGATTCTGTGATCCTCCTGTCTCAGCCTCCCAAGTACTGGGATTTCGGGGGTGCACCACCATGCCTGGCCCAACATTGTTTTTCTATGTAGAAAAATCCTGCCTAGAGCTGGAGGCAGACCCAAGTTCTTTGGGGCCTGATGATTATACAATTTAGGGCAGGGAAGCCGTTTAAAAAAATGAATACAAAATTACAAATTGTAAAGTAGAAGCAGGGTCTTTGGAAGGATGCTCTAATACAAGTAAGGGGCTCTGAAAATTGCATTTCTTTAGTTTCTTGGAAAATCTACACTTGACCAGAGCTTCACCTGTGGGACAGAGGGAAACATTTGGGCTGTGTGTGTGTGTGTGTGTGTGTGTGTGTGTTTTGACCATGAAGACACTGGGATTTGATTTTGTAGCAAGCTTTGCAGGATGCTGCCTACCCAGAGATCTTCATGACATGTCCTTTAGCATCAATTTTATTCACCCTATTGAGTACCAAAGATTTTGGAGCCCTGGATTTATGCAAGTGATCAAGAAAAGTGTTTGTGGTGTATTATGGAAATCTTGGGACAGGAGTCTCTTCACTGGGATAATTGTCCTCAGGAGAATGAACATTGTCCTTCCTTTTGGAGCCCGTGAGTGCTATGAGCCACCAGGGCAGTCTCCAAGGTCCTCCTGTTACAGAGTAAGCAGCTTTGCTCTGGGGCATCAAGCATGTCCCCACAAGAGCTCATGTGCTAATCAACTCGAGTTCTGGATTAAAGGCGTGATTCACCTTGAGGGCAGACTGTGCTGTTGGTGCTTGCAGAAGTTTAGATGGGCAGCTTGGAATCCAGCACTCTGTTGAATTTATAAGGAAAAAAAGATAAGTCTTGCTTCTCTTTTCTACCAAATAAACAGGACTAATCCTTATTAAGGAGGAAACCTTTGGTGACTGGCAGAGGAGGAATGTCTGGGGGAAATAGTGGTTGGCTAATTGACTTAGTGTCTTCACTTCTATTTAATTTCTTTCCTTGTTTAAGAATTTTGGTTGGTATTGTATGTGCTTAGTCATTTGGTCATGCTTAGTCTAGGGCACTGTGAGTTCCAAGCACTGATGGGAGCTGAGGCTACACAGAAGCCTAAGAAATAGATCCAACTTTATAAGGAGAGAATCTGACCCCAAGAGGTATTAATAAACATCTACTGAAATGAACAGAATTAGATTAAATTAAATGAGTTCATAGTTGGGAACAGAGTAAAAAATAAAAATGTAGTTATCCTACAACATAATGCTTTTTTTTTTCTTTAGAGAAGATTATATAGAGAGTAAAGGCTCTAGATTTAGAGAGATTGGCATGGAACCTGAGTTCAAATCTTAGATTTGTCATTAATCATCAGTATGATTTTGAGTGAAATGCTTAATACCTACACACCTATTTCTTTATCTGTCCAATGAGTTTAAGGAAGGTATTTACCTTAATGTGTTGTTGTAAAGTTATGAGACAATATATGCAAAGCATGTATTAAGATACATGATGCATATGCTCAATTTTAAAGCAGCTGAGTTGCAAAGACTAAGGGAGCACAGAGGAGTGGAAGAGAAGGAAATTATGTGTGTGGATATATGGAAACAAGGATGTATTTTGGGGTGGGTATGAGGAAGAATGGGAGGGTGGGTGAGTGGATAGAGGCAGGGTAATAGCAGGGCAGGAGAGGGGTAATTCCAGGTTCTGTTGTTATATTCAACCTTGGTAGAAGCTGTTTTCCTGTCCTACTGGCTTTCATGTCATCCAGAGGATGGGCAAGGTGGCAAAGTGATGTTATATGGGCTCTCATTCCAATTATGTACCACCATGATGTATGACTCTGGTGCAGCAAGACATCAACACACCAGGGCTTTGGGGTTTGGGGATGGAAAGTCAGACAGAAAAACGGGCTGTCCAGGAAGGGACTAGCAAGGGAGGCACACTCGGGTGCCTTAGGGCAGTTGATATCAACAAGGAAGCTGAGGCAATAGGACAAGGCGGACTTGTTCCCAAGTACTGCTGAGATACAGGGACTCCACTCTTGGAGGAAGAGATCCATGAGCTTGCAAAATTTGGGTATTAGTGAGAACTTGTTCCCTCAGGTTGATGGGACTAGGGACATTTGGGTTACACAAAGGTTTAAGTGTTCATAATACTAATTCTGCCTTTTAGTGATTCTGCTGTGGATTGTAACCATCTTGATCACCTTTTTACAATTACACTTTTAGAAAGAAAAAATTCTCACATCCAAATGCCTTACCAGATATTATGTTAGGTTTAGTCACATGCTGTTATCTTTCAGGTTCCAAAATCTTTCATACCTAGTAGGTATAAGAGAGAAAGAGAAAGAGAAAGAGAAAGATCATATATATATATATATATATATATATATATATATATGATCTTTATACACACACATATATATATATGTGTGTGTGTATGTGTATATATATACACATACACACACACATACATACAGAGAGAGAGACAGACAGAAAGACAGAGAGACAGACAGAGAGATCTCTTTTTTATTTTACAAAAATAGCAGCATCAAATGACTTAGCCAAAGTTACACAGCTATTTTGATTAAATAAATCTGTTATACTTTTCTCTTGTTAGCCGATCTTTTGTTATAGGAATGTTGGCCATGACCTTTGAGACGGTTGAGGAAAAGGTATTACCTTCTCACTCCTTCACTCCCATGGGGATGATATGACCTCTTTTAACTCAAGAAAGCCTATCAGTAAAAAATTATTTGATAGTGATGGTGTTATAATCAGACATTTGAATGTACTGTGAGTGTGTGTCTGTGATTAAAATACATATAACAAAGTTTACCTTCATTTTCAGTGTCAGTTCAGTGGTATTAAGTACATTCACATTTTTGTATGAACATCACCACTATCCATCTCTTGAACTCTTTTTATCTTGCAAAACTGTACCCATTAAATACTATATTATAAATTAAATAACTTGAAAACATAATTTACCCATCTATTATTTCTAATAAATTACTTATAATGACCTCCATAGATCATGATCCACTTCTATGTCATGACACCTTAGCTGAGAATGCTGTTCTGCCTCAGGGCATCCAAGGTGTGGAGTAAAATTCTGAAAACCCACCAAGTTACCCACCTCATGATCTGGACCACTTAGGCATTATTTGGACAACACCGGAAGTGCACTGGCAGGAGTCCTTTGTCATCTGATCCCATGCTCCTGTTTCAGGTCCTGGGATGGGTGAGCTCCTACAGTAGATGGAACAGGGCCACCTTGATTGACAAATCCTCTCTGAGCAAGAGTCCTTAAATAAAGACAGTTCCACTAGAAAAACCAACTCTCCATATGCTACTGCCTTGAGTATGACAGAAAGAGATTCAAGGCATATACCACATTTATTCCTGCCCTAAAGTCAGCCCTAGGAAAATAATGTATCTAAAAATTTACTCAATCTTTATTCAGCTATTAAGTTCATCCTAGGACTTTTAAATTTTAGGATATTCCTCTTTGTAGTTACAGAATTTCAATTAGTCTCTTTTTTTAAAAGTTTCTATTTTTCTGCTAAGATTTCCCTTCTAGATATTCATTTTGATCCTATTTTATACTAAGTTCCTTGAATGGATTTGCAGAAACTTCTTTAAAGTCTTTGTCCACTAATTCCAACGTCTGAGTCAGCTTGTGGTTGGTTTCTAGTTACTGATTCTTCAACTTCCTATGGGTCACATTTCCCTGTTTTGTTTTTATGGTCTAATCTTTAATGTACACTTATTGTGGATAATATGTTGTTGAGGTTCTGGGTTTTATTATTTCCTTCTAAAGAGTTTGGTTTTTGTTCTATCAAAAATCTAAATGACCAGTAGTAGCTGGTACTGTGGAGCTTTGGTTTTAGTCTTTGCTAGAGCATGCTCATTTTGGTTTTGCATTTAGTCCTAGGTCAATTTCCTTAGTCCTAGCATAGATCTTCAGTCCAAATCATTGCCTCTTTGAGATTCTGATATGAAACCCCAAGGTTTTTGACATGTAGCTCTAACTTTGTTGAACACAAACTCCAAAGTCTATCTTCCCTGTCTAGGCAATTGCTGAAAACCTGAATTAGCTCTCTGGCTTTTTAGCTACTACTTTCCTACTAGACAACTTAATGTTTTCCCCCCAATCATTCATATGTCAGTTGTAAACCAAGGATTTGAGGGGATTTTATTTGCAGATTTGGGGATTCATTTCTGTGGCTCCTTGCTTACCAGGACTGCTGACCTCAATTTCTTGTTGCTCTAGAAGCCCTGGACTCTGCCATGTGGTTTTTAAGGCCAGTAAGACTGTGCCTTTCTGCTGGAGCTTCATCCTACGAGTGCTTCCCAGACCAGGGGATGCTCTCAGGTGGACATCCTATAAATTTGAGTCACATTCAATGTGGTTTCTCCTTTAAAGAGTCAAATTCTCTCCAATTTATATCTTGGCTTTTTTGTTTGTTTGTTTTTGTTTTTTACTCCCTAATGCCTTCAAACAGTTGTTTTTTGAAAATTTTGTACTCATGCTTTGTCATTATTATTGGTAGAATTATCAGTCTGATATAAGTTTCTCCATAAATACTAGAAATACAAACTTTAAAAAAACTTAAATTTATCCTTGTCCTAAACAGGTTTGATATGTTTGCTATTTTTCTAATACACTATTAAAGATTTCAAAATATTGACCCATATTCCACATAAAATGGTCTCAGATACCAACTTCCACAATTAAAGAAATACTGGGCTGGATGATTCCTGAGATTTCTTTTAGTTCCAAAATCCTCTATTAATGTCTTTAAACTATTATTCCATGGAGTACTGATATTCCATGAGCAATTTACAATTCTGCCTTGAAGATTTGGAAAAAGTAACTAAAATATATTTTTTTCCTGGTACTGGGGACTGAACCCAGGGACATTCTACTTCTGAGCTTCACCCCTGACCCTATTTTATTTTGAAACAGGGTGTCACTAAGAAAATATTTTTAAATTTAGAATAACTTCTAACTATTTATTGGTGCTAAGTATATTAGGTCTGTTTAGGTGCAAGTAGGAGAAAGTACCTGGAGCTGACTTCCTTAGGCAGCCAGCACTGGTCCTAAGGTCAGAAACAAGTATCCCAATCTCTGGGAGCAATCAGAAACACAAACCACTGAGCCATCCGTCTCCCTGTCAGTCCGAAGATGTGCTCTCTCTGCTCTGACCCATATAACAATTCCTAAGCTTACCAATAATAAATAAGCAAGTAAATATATAAGTAAGGCACAGAAACATTCAGAAATGTTTCATTAGTCTTAGTCTAAGAAAAAGGGAAAATAAGTTGGGTTAATTGACAAAAACAAAAACTTCATCAGTAGTGATTACAGCTGTCACTCATTGAATGCCTACCACATACCAGACACTCAGTGAGCACTGTACTTGCTTCACCACACCCCTGTGGATGGCTTCCCACTCAGATCCCCACTCTACAAGAAAGAAGCTGAGGCTTAGTGAGGCAAAATAACTGTACACACTCAATTCTGAAATAGACATGTCAGATAATATATAATTGCTGAACCTAAATGCAACGCAGCCCCCTGGTAGAATACAAATAATTTGAAATAAAAGGGAAGAGAGCAGAATGTTAAAACTATGAACCTCGGTATTGTGTATGAATTTGCATGTTCTATACATGGCACTATAAAGATGACTGCCGGCAATTTGCTATAGGAAGACTTTTGTCTAATAGTACTATTACAGAGTCAAAATTTTAGCATGATTATGATCATTTTTATTTGTGATAGTAGGAATTGAAGCCAGGGACATTCTACCTCCAAGCTACACCCCAAACCCATTTTATTTTATTATTTTATTTTATTTTATTTTATTATTTTATTTTATTTTATTTTATTTTATTTATTTTTTTTATTGGTGCATTGTAATTATACATTTAATAGGTGTTAGGCTATAAGAGTCATACATGCACACATTGCCCGATTTGCCCTCCCTCAAATCCCACCCCGTTCCCTCCCTTTAGTGCTTTGCACAATGATTTGAGTTTTATAAGTTTGGATGTATACCTCCTGCGTTTTAGTGTGTTACCCTCCACCCCCCTCCCAACTCCCTCAGATAGGTCCTCTTCTTTGTTTATCTAAAGCTTTCCCCTTCTTTGTTTGGCGTCCCTTCTAAGTCTCCTCCTCTCTAGCTTCCACATATTAAGGCGGACATCCGACCTTTCACTCTTTGTG